>JAPMOR010002453.1:254609-424528 GCA_026543865.1 Argiope aurantia
ACAAACAAACAAACAAACATGTGTGTGTTTTTAGCAGTTGCTTGGCCGAAGAGAAAACACTTTTGAAAATTTTAAAACTTTGCTTTATTGCATCCACGGAGACTCGGAGTGTGAGAACTTGCAAAATTAAGCCTTTTTATAGAGCGCGTGTAGCATTAATTAAATAAAATAGGTGGAACTGGATCAGGAAATAAGAGAACATTTTAGCATAAAGTTAATAGGGGCTAAATTAAGATAAAAATTAGAAAATTAATTAGGAATCAAATTAAAATAAAAGATATCATAACATATATTTGCAAAAAAGAATCATGTAACCTATATTAAAGCACAGTTTTGAAATCTCATTCCTAGGAAATGGAACAAGGCTGTTGGAGGATTCATCTTTATTATTTACTCTTTATTTTATTTTTGTGTTCAAGATCTAAAAAATTTTATCACAGAATCCCTTCAACTTCAATTTATTCAATATCCAGCAGGCGGTGTGAGCTGTTGACCCTATGAGCACCGATCCACTGTCGATGAGTCGTCCAACTGCTGGTGTTAAGGAAATAAATAGTATCGCGTCTGAGAAGTGGGCTGAGACGACACATAGCTCTTGTATGACGCCGGGGGCTAAGGGAGGTCATATTTAGACGGTAAGCTGATGGATGAACGAGTCTGGGACGGAGTTATTGTTGGAATCTGTTGGCACACTTCAAATGTCACGTCGTAATGGCTCACTCTTGGCGGTCCTCCACCCGCATCCACTAGATGAATATATTTGGATTCCTCCACTTCATCTCTTCTGCGAGTGGAATATTGCTGCACATTCTACCAGGAATGCGAATGCTATTTTCAGGACTTCATTGTTACTTCATTAATTAATTTATGGGGGAGAAAATTATAAGCTACACCATTTTTTTTTAACTCGGTGTAAATTTTTTTTGGAGAAAAGATTGATGCAGCCCGAGGTTATTTATTCACAGCATTTAGACGGTAACATGATTTGGATCAACAATATTTTGGCTGCGTAATTCTTTAAAATCACTATTTAGATGCGATGTTTGCAAATAATTTCAAATATTTTTCAAAGGAAGTGAAACTGAAACTATATATATATGTTACATGATAATAATATAATATGATAAAAATTTGTAATCGTAAAAATGAACACTTTGATCTGCGAAAAAACCTGAGATGCAACAAAAAAATGGACTAAATGCCAACCTGCGGAAATCGCGGGATACGCAGCTGAAAGGTTAAGATGATTTGGATTTGTTTAGATGATTTGTCATGGAATGATAAATGATTTCGACGTCGTTTCATAAATGAATTTATGATACAAGAATTTATAATTTTTAAAAGGAAAGAAATCGACTCCGTTGTCATTCAGTTTCATGAAATGGTTTATGAAATCCTCTAAAATTATTGATTATATCACTTAATTAAACCTACTAATTCTTAGTAAAAATAAATTTAACAAGGCTTCTTAAATACTTTCGTAAACAATGGATCTTTATCCCATAAAGGGTCATAAAAATATAAATTTATTTCAGATACTTAAATTCTACAAATCCATATAATTAAAAGATTCCTTTTATTTGAAAAATATTTTTGAAGTTAAAAAAATATTTTAGCCTAATTTCTTAGTGTTTTATTACTAATGTGCTTCATTCATATAATTATAAAAAAAATCACCGTTTTATAAAAAAAAAATTATTATAGTAAACTGCTTGTGTATTTATGAGACTTGCGAAACTAAGCGCAATTGAATCATTCCAAATATTAAATAACAGACTGATGATAATGCAATAACTATTTCTATAACACAAACATCAATGAAGCATTAGTTTTTATGTTATGTTACTTGAAAATAGATATATCTCAAATGTGAATTTTTTAATAAGTTTCCTAATATTTCAAAATATTCAGTTTTTGTAACAAAGACTAATCCCCCTTCTATTTATCTCTATGTTTGTAAAATACATTTTCATGATCAAGAAATTTTGTAGCAGTTATGGAAGAATTGCAAACAAATGAATTTCTGACAAATATTTGATCAAATGAAAAAATTATATAATGCTTCTCTACTTCATTAATTCACAGAGCTACGAGTTATTGGAATTTCGGCGCATGAAAATGTTCTCTTATTTCAGAAATATGATTGCTACAGAAGTAGATTAAAGATTCTTTTATTAGTTCATTAATAAATTTCTTGGGTAAAAATCAATATCTAAGAAAACAATCTACGTGAGTAAAAGAGAATATTGGAGTGGAGTACTATGTCGAATAATATAAAAATTTCTGATATACTCTCCTGACTAAGTCTTTTCCTCCTCTCCACGCTTAAAATTTTAGACTTCAGATAAGCTGCGAATATCCTGCATGCCTCGATGAATAATGGTTACAAAACAAAGATCTTTGGCGTGAATCTAGCATTTTTGCTGAATCTATTATGTGAATATGTATTTTGGAAGTCTATTTTCTACCGGTGGAAGTTTCTACTGATTAAAGTCAAAATTTCATACGGAATTACAGTTGGAATTGCAAATTCACATACCGAATTTCATTGATGTAAGTAGTTGCATTTATGAGTTACTGCGTTTGCATGCAAGTGGAAATATACATAGACAGACGGTCAACATTTTAACAGATTTGGTTCCAAATTAGATTTTAAAAATCTACATTTTAGATATTAAACCTATGAATCAAATCTTATCTATCTAGCTCCTTATGTTTTATAATTATCAAGTTCAATGGTATTCGGACAGCTAGACAGACTTTTAATGAATTTCGTTTAGTAGTTGATAAAAATATGGTCTTCATATGCCAAATTCCAAACGGCTAGTTCAAGATGTTTTCGAATTTCGAATTATTAAGACAACGAACAGCCAAAAATGTATTTTTGAACTCAGGTAGGACTGAAACAAGAAGATTCGTCAAAATCATTATGTGAATATGGAATTTTCGATTTTTTTTTTTTTTTTGACAATTACAATACTTTATCTATACTTCTTTTAAGAGAAAATAACAATATTGGGTAATCGATTCATCCGAAGCATGAATGGCCATCATTTTGGATTTCCTGTTATCTGCAAATATAATCAAAATGACCTAAACTTCTTTTATATAGATTCCCCAATAAAACACTAAAAAAAGAAACATGAAAAAAAAAATAACGTGCATTACGAAAAATACTATAATCTTTCATTGAAACTAGAAAAAGTTTGATGTTTTGAAGTTCTTTATACGATTTAAAATAAGTTTTCTTAACATGTTCGTAGCCTTGAATGTTAACACTTTAATTTCAAATGAAATGAAAAATGAATGAATGCAAACTGAATTAATATACTAACATCCAAATTTATAAACCACATTATCATGCATACAGTTATGCATTGTCTTAATTTTTTTTTCGATTTACTATGTACTTTAAAGAAATGGCTAAGTGGTTAATTTAGAATTTTCATTTTTTTTGGCTTTATTTAAATATTTAGGCATTTTTTCCCTATATATATGTGTGTAATGATATTTTAAATGCAATTAAAATATTTATCAATTTCCAAATTTTTATCTTAATTTAATATATATTAACTTCATTCTAAAATGGTCTCTTATTTCCTGATCCATTTCCTACTTTTTTACTTATTAACTCTATACACACTGTAGAAAATTGTAATTCAGCATTTTATCACGCTCCGAGTAAAGGGATAAAAATCCTTAGTGCTTAACACATTCTTTTAAAGATACCTAAAATTCCTTTGCCTAAATTGACAAGTACTAAAGAAATCCCCATCAAAATCCTATTATAAATCACCAAGAGAAAAATTTATGTCTTCTTCGCTCTTCTTGTATCATCTTCTTGTTTTTGTATCACGATGTGAACGGGCGTCAGTTTTATCATCGCTTCTTTTACATAACATGCATCCAGGATAAAATAAAGCGAAGTTTAAAAATTTCAAAAGTTTCTTTTCTTCGGCTAAGCAACTGCTAAATATATGTATGTAAAGTATATATTTTTGAGTCATGACTGAAGAGAGAATACACACTTTGAATATTTAAATTTAGCCTTTATTTCATCCCGGGAGGCCTAATTTATGTACAAGCAAAAAGCGATGAGATACGTCAATCTATAGTGCGACACAAGAGCAAAAGAGCACGAAAGAGACCGAAATACTTTCCCCCGGGGATTATATAGTATGAGATTCTGATAGGGATTTCCTTTCACGTGTCGTTTTAGATAAAGGAATTATAGGTATCTTTTAAAAGAATTTGTTTGGAGTGACAGATTTTTATTCCTTCACTCGGAGCGTGAGAACCACTGATTTAAACATTTTTACAGAGCTCATGTAACATTAATTAAATAAAAAGGGTATAATTGGATCAGGAAATAAGAGAACATTTTAGATTTAAGTTAATATGGGTTAAATTAAGATAAAAATTAGGAAATTAATTTAGATTTAGAGATATCATCATATATGTAACAAAATTTTTTAAGAAGAATCGTGGCCGAAGACAGAAAAGACACATTGAATTTTTAAGTTCGCTTTATTGCATCCATCCCGGGAGGCGTGATTTATGTACAAGAGGCGCGGGCGAACTTGCGTCCGCTCCCCTGAGATACAAAAGCGAAAAAGGGCAAAAGAGAGAGAATATTTTCCCCAGTACTCGTATACTGTGAGATTTTTATTAGGATTTCTTACACGTGCCGACCATAGACAAGTGAATCATAGGGATCTTTTAGAAAAATTTATTTAGGTAGAATTTTTTTTTTTTTTTTTTTTTTTTTTTTTTGTCCCTTCACTCGGAGCGTGGGAACAGCTGACGAAAGCATTTTCACAAAGCTTGTGTTGAATTAATTAAATAGAAAAAGTGGAATGGGATCAGGAAATAAGAGAATATTTTAGAATGATGTTAATATGTGCTGAATTGGGCTAAAAATAAGGAAATTAATTGTTGAAAGAGTTTAAAATATTATATATATTAATTGTGATGCACTTCATACATTAGAAGTGCACACACACACAGATTTGTATCCAGTAAGCTTAATAAATCCTCTACTTTTGTAACTCATCAAAATCCTTATGTATTAAAGTCATTTGATGAGTTATTTCCGCCTAGCCTTGGCCTTGAGCTCTGCATTCTCCCCGAAGTTGGAACGTGCGGCTGTGAAACACCCTGTAAATAATATTCAAATTTCATTCATAAACTTCGAAAACATTACTCATAGAACCTTGCCTGAAGCTACAGTGGTTGCACTTCTGTTTCACAAACTAAAATACTATTCATGTATAGATAAAAATTAAAAAAGAAAAACATTTTAATGCAAGTGATTAATATGCACCTACTTTTTGTTCACGCGCGCTCCGTGTTCACGCACGATCTCTTCCGAAATCGATGTTCATTGGAAACCCACGCCAAGGGGGACGGATTAAAGTGGAGGTTCATCAAACATTGTCGCCTGCACTGGCCTCTTAATTGCGGATTTCCTGCGCAGAAGATACCTGGAAAAACGTGTCGTCCATCTCGAACAGAAACTTCGGATCATCACATTTGATAACAAGTAGAACACTAGGGAGAGAGGGAAGGGGGATTAGGAATCAGTGAGGGGTGAGTTCATGCGAGCGGAAATCCGGAATGGACAATTTCTTAGACATTATTGACAATTATAGAAGAATAATGGTGAATATTTACACTTGGTATGATTGTAATCTTGAGTGAATAGATTCAGGTTTTCAAGTTGATGTGATTTGAATGGGATAGTTGTTTTTGGTTTTTTTATAGTTTCATTTTCTGCCCATTGTCAGAGGCAAAAAACATGCTTTATTGAAATGGAGGGTTTTATTTCTCTAGTACAAAGTACTTTTCTGTCACGAATATATTGTTCTGTTAAAGACTTCACATTAGTTGACAATAATATATAGATTAAAGTTATGATAATTTTAATTGTCGCTTAAGATCTAACCATTACATATTATTTCTTATTATGTTACATCTGACCACATTTCAAAATTCAGAGATCCGTCCTTTAATTTTACAAATATTACTTCGAAGCGTATGGTTCTGGAAAAATATTAAATGGTAGTGTTTGCGATCATAAATATAATCGGAAAATGCATTCATGATTAATAATTAAAATAAAATGTTAAATGCAAATACAATTTTCATTTTTTTTTTCTGAAAATCGATCTTTATAGAACCATCTAGAATCAAGAGCGTTGTTCTATTTAGAATAGTACTATATAGTACTTTGCTTCTTTGTCCACGAATTTTGTTTGATAGAAAATGACTCATAGACCATTTTCCACGACACTTTTTTTCCCCCCATCGAAGTCGAATTTTTCAAGAAACAATGCAGATATCATTTTGAAATTTTTACTAGTTATTTTTTTCTATAAACATAATATAATATAAACAACATAATATAACATAACAACATAAACACAAAAAATATAAAATTTCAAAAAGTTTGTAAAAAAAGTTTTAAAAAATTGAGCAAAGTTTTATAAGTTCGTTTTTAAAAAATTATTCCCTATCTAATTAAACCACCTTAAGATTCAACGACTCATTTTACAGATCGTTTTAATACTTACAACTTTTCAATTTAAAATTTCCCTCTCAGATTGATAAACTTTTTATTAAATGCAAAAAGATGGGCTTTCTCACCCTCCTCTGGTTCTAATATATTTGGCTGCAAATTTAGATCATTATTTTGGATAGTCAATTTAATTAAATTACTGGTACGTGAGGTATTTTCTAATGAAAATACAGATTAAATGGACTATAATGAGGTCAAAGCTTTTAAAAAAATCAGGGATTTTTCATTGGTTTAAATACATTGCCACGTCAAATAACTGATTTACTGGCTCAAGTATTTCATATGGTAAAATATTTAATTCCACATTTAAACTTAACTACAACTCTACTTATAATTCTTTATTTATATTTTTATTCAACATTATACTGTGTGGCATCCTTAAGAAAGCTAGGCAATGAAAAATTAGAAGTTTAATTCTTTTTGTATAACTCACGTGATTAAACTGAAATCTAACAAAGAATATTTTCTTTTCTTTTAGAATGCAAACGATTATTAAAACTGTATAAGAGTTCAGTTGAAAATACTTTCTTTCTGAAAGAGAATATATGTGCTACAAAATTTAAATAATTTCTTAAGTCAAAAATATTTATCATTCTTATATAGCTTTTCGTTTTCCATTAATTTAAATACCTTTTTGGTCATTTAAGCGAATTTGAATTTATTAGCAACAATTTTCTTATTGTTGTTGGTGTTATTTACAGTAAGGTACGAATGTGTTTGGCTAAAAAATGAATTTAGATATAAAAATTATTTTTTACATAGTTGATTTAGACTTCATATTAACCAAAATAAGTTTGATTTATAGATGATATTTTAACATTGAAAACGACGATATTTTATTGATACTTTAGTGGTAAATTCCAAGAAATGTAGTAAAAATTTCAACTGCGGAAAAATTTTAATTAAAATAGTTGGAATTAAAAAAAATTTACTAAATTTAAGAATGTTTAGAAAAATTTATTATTTTTATTCAGTGATTTAAAATACTCACAAAAGCTATAAATGTTAGAGCAAAACGGACATAAAAGTAATTTTCACCAAAATAATATTTCTAGCTGAAAATAAACAAAACGCTTTTATAAATAAAATAAACTTTCATACATAAATAAATGAATTAATCTTTTACTTTAAAACTTTGTTTGGAATTGGTTATTTTATGATATAACCACATAGTCTTGATGAAGAAATTTTCTCTAAAAAGCTGCATTAAAAAAAATAAGTAAAATTTTGGAACATCATAAAACGTTTTAAGAGAAAGAAAAAAATAATTTTGAAATTTTGAAAATGTCCTCGAAATCATTTATTTTCACAGCATGTCACTTGGATAATAAACGCGTCAGGGTCAATGAAAATTACAGAAATATCACATTTTTGCTCAAAACACTTTTGAACAAATTAAAAAACTGAAACGTATCTCCTCCCTTCACTTCTTATCTGAAACAACTCCTTTTGCAATAGAAAGAAAGCATCTAAATGAAATGAATAGTTCGCACTTCACGATTCTTTTTAATTATACTTCGCTAATTTTGAGTGAAAATATGATATTTCTGTAAAATCCATTGACCTTAACGCGCTTTTTATCCAAGTGACATGTTGTGAAAATAAATGATTTCGAAAACAATTAAAGCACTTATGGTCATACAAGGAAAAGTAATTACAGAAACCGCGTATAAGTGCCCGCAGCGGTAGCTGTCTGTTGTTACGCAAGCCGCCATCTTTTGTCGTCAATGATTAAGAGGTAATTCAAGATCATAATCTTCGAAACATTTTCCATTCAATGGAAAAATTCCTTTCAATGGTCTACAACAGACCAACGATTGACCTGTGACCGATTATCCCGGAGCCAAGTCACAGATGCCTATAGCTAAGAGCAGACATTTCTCACTTGCAGCTTGGTGTGCCCTGGGGGATTTGTGAAAAACCTGAATCGAAAGCAATCACAATGAGGAGGTCAGATATAGCTTTAAACAGTTATTATTTTTACACACACAGATTCCAGGCGTATTCTCAAATTATAGCTTAATAGTTAATTTCAATACTGCTAGATACTAGCAAAATGTTCTAAATAGAAGAAAATAAGAGAAAAGAGATTTTATGTTGTTTGATCAATAAAAGTGCTTCCAAAAAATTTTAAAATTTAGAATTTTATACAATTTATTGGTTCTATGAATTATATTTTGTAAAATATTTGTAACATAATAATTTTTTGCACACATAAAAAAGTTCCATTTATTTACAACTAAAGCTTATTGAATTATAAATCGCTGGATTTAATCACTTTAAATCATTTCAATGACCGACCGCTTCGAGGAAAATCATCTTCCTCGAAGCTGTAATCTATACTTATAATAAAGCTCAATGTGTGTGTGTGTGTGTTGGCGCTCTACAGGCCAGATCATTCAACCCACAGCTACCAAATGTGGCACGTGTATACCTTGGAGGCCGGGAATGCGCACCTGGAGGTTAATTTTTCGAATTTTTAATTAGAATTTTATTTATTTAAAAATTAAGCGAAATTTTGGCGTGTTTTTGCTATAACTTCCGAAAATATTATCACACAAAAAAGATTTTTACATCAAGTTAAAGATCAAAAATTTATCTTTTAAATGATACAATTATTTTAACCTTAAAATTAAGTTTCTATTTTTAATTAATTTTTAAATAAATATTTTAACTATATTTTTCAACAATTTTTTTCGTACAAAATAAAAATAAAATGTAAGCTGCACGAGCACGCTTCGCATTCATGGGAAAAAATTAGCTTTTTTCAAAGTGTTGCCATCACATTGATTAAAGCTCCAATTAAAAATAAATTAAATCTTTTTGGAAATGAAATCTGCAAAACTATAATTTTCAGCACGTGTCTGTAGGAAATGAAACAAATATAAAATATTATTTTTTCTAAAAAATAAATTTAAGAAAAATTATTTTATGATCTTTTACACTATCTATATTATTAATCCAATAAATTAGTTATATTTTAGGGCAAGTTTTGTTTAATATGAACAGGATATCCATTCAAAGCATTGCCATACCGCTAATTTGTAAACCCTTAGTAATAGACACAGATCTGCTAAAATTATCTAAATGGAAAATTATTATATTTTGTGTAACTTGATTCAATAAATGCTCTAATAAATAACGAATTTTTGATTTTACATAAAGCTTCTGCTGTGGAAATCACGTTTAACAAAATGTTCTTCAAACACTAATATTTTAAATAAAAAGAGTTAATTTCCAATCAACTAAATCAATCACTTAAACTGACTGATTTATGAAAATTTGAATATCACTATTCAATAAAAAAGGATAATTTTAGATTTTCTATCGATCGTTTCAAAGAAAATACGCCAATCAGCGCGCAGATTTCTCAAGATTAATTGGCCTAAGATTATGAAAATGGTGAGTTTTTCTAAATTTTTAACATTTAAAACTTCATAAATAAGTCTTAGTTGATCGTGGAAAATAGAAACATTCATTCATTTATTTAAAATTTGGTGTGTCCAGAATATTTCCCAGAATATGATACCTTACTGCATTAAATTTAGAGTTCATAATTTTTGAAATATATTTATAGGCCGGAACAAAATATTATTATTGATTTCATTTCAATCCTTTTGAAAGCAAAACTAAAAACTGAATTTTATGCTGAATCTCAGAAATTTTTGTTGAATTATTGTTTGAGATATTACATAAATGATTAAAAATATTTTGTAGTTAACATAAGACTTAAATACCGAGCGATTCTGTTTGCAATACTCACATTCAATAATAATAATAATTAATAAATAACAATAAAAATGACAAATAAAATAAAACGCTTGGTTCCATTAAAAAATATCTTTACATTAATTGCAATTTCAGCATTTCCACTTTAAATTAAAGTTGAAGTTTTACCGGAAATGAGAACAAATTAGGAAAATATATATAGTAAATTAAACGAAACGATCTAAACAACAGTATAAGTTTGGTATGATTATCAAAATTTGGAGATTAAAAATGTTTTATTTGAGAATCTATTAAGAGACCAGTTACTTAAAATATTTAATTGAAAATTGTAGCTATCGGTAATACTGGCGAACCGGCTGGTCGCCAAAGGCGGCTAGTAAATAAATAAATACGTAAATAAAATATCATAATTTCAACCGTTTTGGTCATAGAAACATGCAATATTTTGTTTGCATTGTTGGTATGTTAAGACTATTTAACTAAATATGACTCATGCCATTGAAATTTTTTTAATTTATTAATTAAATTTATTAATAAATTTATTAATTAATTAATTATTTATTAATTAATTTATTATTAAAATTATTAATTTTTCAGCAGCATTATTGAATTAATATATAAAAATGAATTTTTGCTTGTTCTTATTTTTTGCGCTGCCGTACCATTCATTCGATTGCGATAAAAATTTGCCAATTTCTTGCTTGCACTTGCGCGAAGGTTATGGGTGTAATAGAATTATTATATATGAAGTAAAAAAAAATGAAATAAATATTATTTGTACTTCCCCTTTATATATCATTCAATTTCAATGAATGCATTCATTGTCAGCAAGAAAATAAATATCATTCTTTCTATCATTAATAATTAAACAAAATAACTGTTTCAAATTTCAAACAATAATTTCAAAATTATTTCTTCTGAACCAGCAACATACCGGGTGCTATCAAGTATAAAATATAATTATTATTACTTTAAAGAAAAATTTCGAATTGGAAATATTTGTTATTTTTAATGACTTCTAATGGCTTTAATGGTAGCGATTAGAGTTTTACTTTTATCTTGCGTGAAAATGTTATTTTGAGGTGGTCGTTGATGGAATTTAAGAAAAGTATGTGGCACAAATGAAAATGAAAATTTTTTTAGCTGGTGGGGTATTAGGGTATCTGCCAAGCATATGCTTGTAGGTAAAGGAATGCCCATTTTTAAAGTTTTAAGAATGGATTGAATTTTTTTTATGAATTTGTACTTAGATTTGAGCACAGAACAACCTATTAAAAATTACAAATGTGAGATTTTTATTATGAAAATTTGATGCTTGTCAGAAAATGCATAGTTTAGTGAAAATATTTAAAATCCACAATATAAATTGCAAAAATTTGATTAGAAATCTCACACATTGGTCAAAAGTCTGTATAAAATAAAGTAACATAATAACAAAATATAAGTGTTTTCTAAATTAGTACTCTTCTAAATTTGAATGTGCTAGACTTTATATGTATTAGTTTGTATGATTTGAATATTTTTTTACCTAGTATATTTTTTACTTGACTATTTGGTTTATTAGATCTATAAATCCATAGATCTAATAAACCAATAAAATAATAAGATTAATAAATAAGATCCATTAGATCTATTGTTTCGTACTTTGCTGTGGTTTTGTTTTAGGTTTGCTTGTTTTTGTTGTTATTGTTTTTCTTTTGTTTTCCTACATTATACATTACATTAATTTTGAAATTTAATATCAGTTTTTCATTTCGTTTATTCTTTAAGTATTCTTAGCAGATGTTTCGCAGTGGATCACTGTTGCAATATAATTAGTTGGTGCAAATTACAGAGGAAGTCATTTTCGAAAGAAATAAACTAAAGAGAAGGCCATTTTCATCAGCTGCTAGTGAATGATTATCTAACTTCATTGTGCAGTTAAATTGTAGAATAGAATTCACTGAAGAGTTAAAAACTATATTCTGATAATACAGGCCAGATGTTAAAAAAATTATTTTTCACTCCTTTCTTTCTATTTCAATTTCTAGTTGAATATTTTTCTAGGTATAATAGATCTAATTGACCTTGCACTAGACATTGTTTTAACATTTACCTTCTCAGTTCATTTGTCAAACAAAATTACGTTAAAATTAATGATAAATATGCATATAACTGCTCATAATATAACGAGTCAATATGAATTCAAATATTAAAACAAAATATTTGTTTAAAAAATGAAATTCTCATATACATATATGAGTTCGATACAGTATTAATAAGAAACAAAAACAAGTTGTGGTACTTAAAATTGTAAAACTAGTTTTGACAGAAAAAAAAAGAAAAGAGTATATAAAACGGATAATAATTGACAGAGGGATTAATATGAAATCGAGTGTTATGTATTGCCGTTTTAAAATTGAAGTAAAAAGTCAACCAAAGTAAAATCAGATTTTTTTAAAGATTACATTTTTTAAAAATAGTAATATAAATTTTAAATATTAAGAAGCATCGACTGACATATTTTAAAAGAATCAGTTTATTAAAAAAGAACTAATTTGAAGTACTTAATCCCGGATTTCCTTTCATCGGTTTATTAAAAGGTAATTTTTCAGCTAAGCAATTTCAAATAATTTTTATAAAAAAAAAATCATTTACTAGTTACTTAGTAACTTCTTGATTTTTGAAAGATTATTTTAAAGTAATTTTTGTTACCAGTTTTTTTTTAGTGAAAGGGTGGTAGATAGTACTATTAGTGTAGTGAAAAATGATGCAGTTGTTTTATCAATTTATTTATATTATTTAAAGAATTTTGTCTTCATATCATTTAAATAAATTTTATGAATCTCAGATTCGCAGATATACCCTCCAATACTCCCTTTTTTATACATTTTTATTGCCATTCATTGCTTTAAATTTGTAAAGATAAAATCATGCAACCAATTTTTTATTCCTTTTTACTTTCTGACGTACCTGAGTTTGAAATTTGTACTCTTCGTACCTCTGAAAATTTGTACACTTACGTATCTCTGAAAACAACGCACAACAATTATTTTCAAAACTTGATTATATGTTAGTAGATTAATTTAACTACATTTTAATGTCATGACAGTAGAGCAACTTAAAAGTGAATTTAAAAAGAAACTGATTTCCAATTTCCATGTTATTTTTGTTGATAAATTATAAATTAATGACTAAAAAGCAACAAACAAATCAAATAAAAGAAGTTCCTCCTTTTAACATATAAAAGTATGTTTCTATTTTTTGCTAATCTTAGTTTGCATCAAGCTTTTTTTTTCTGTAAATATTGTTCAACTTTCCATTAACATGTGACCTTACATAACTTACCAACCACTGGTATTGAAACAATATTTACTGCCTGTTAGATATCCGACTGCATGCTTTCGCAGCGGTTCGCACGCTTCGAGTGAAGGGACAAAAATTTGCTGATCTAAACAAATTCTTCTAAAAGATCCTTGTGTTGTCCTTGTCTAAATCGGCTCGTGTAGAGAAATCCCTATCAAAATCTCATGGTATATAAGACCAGGGATAATTAAGTTCGCCCTCTTTTACCTTCTGCTTTTATGCCACATTGTAAACGGACGTGTTTTGTCCGTGCTACTTCTGCCTCCCGGACTGGAAAGAGAATAAAACGAAATTTAAAATCTAAAGCGTCTTTTCTGTCTTCGACCATGACTCTGTTTCAAAAATTATATATATATAAAGAGCATGGATGCATGCATGCAGCACATGTCATCGCTAGATCTTAACTGAGTCTGAGTCATAGCGCTACAAGGCATCAGAGGGCGCTGTCTCTGATGTCATCATAGTCAGTTATGGTCTGTGTTACAAGTGCGTCTACATTGTAATTTATAATGTCTATTCTGAAATTTATTTATGACACTTGGTTTGTTCACTCTATTTTTAACACCACATTTTCCTTCTATTTTAGAAGAGAATGGTAAATTTCATTAGTATGTCGCTTGTTAGTAACCCAATCTCGTTAGTCTACCATTTATCTTCGTCCAGATCCATTCATATTCATTTCAATGTTAAGAAAGTATTTATAAAATCACAAGCATACGGTAATGCGTTGAATAACACTACGGAAGAAATTATGTTTTAGGGTATAAATTTAATTCACGACGTTTTAAATAAAACTCGAAATAATACATCTCGACAATCGAAAAATAAGTTTTAAAAAACAAAATCAAAATGTATTGTTTTTTAAGTCTTCATTAAAAAAATAATTGGACCAAGAAAAAAAAATTCCGGTGAAGATTTTCATTTTCATTTCGATATGTTTAAAAAAAAGAATTAAAAATAACAAAACGTTCAGCAATAAGGCTGTCATTTTACCATTTGTTCTTAGGTAAAAATTAAAGAAGGAAGATTCTGCTGAGGATTTCTTTGACACTTATCGATTTAAGAAATTGCATCGTAGGAATCTTTGAAAAAAAAAGGCGTAGGAAGGCGTTAGGAATTTTTATCCCTTCTCTCGGAGCGGGGAAAGCAATTTTTTAGTTAGAAATAATTAAATAAAGAAGTGGGATTCAGAAAGCAGGAGAAAATTTTTGAATAGAGTCTAAATGGATAAAAAATAATAGATAGAAAATTAATTCACCCGCTCTAGTTTATTTGTGTATATGTAAAAGTACGGATATATTTTAAGGTTGCGTGGCCGAAAAGAACTAACGTTTGGTATTTTAAGTACGATTTATTTCCTCACAGTTGGAGAAATTTGTACAGAAAAAAATCGATAAGAAATGCGTTCGCCCATATCGCGACACAAGAGCAAAAGAGACAGAAATGTTCCCTTTAATGGTTTTTACAATGAGATTTTGATAGGGATTTCTTTGGCATGTGTAGACATAGGAAAGGGAATTTTCGTTATCTTTAAAAGAATGTGTTAAGTATTAGGGATTTTTATCCTGTCGTTCGGAGCATGAGAAAATGCTGAAATCATCAATCTTCTAGAGCGCGTGTTAGAAATAATTAAATAAAAAGTGGGAATTGGATCAAGAAATAAGAGAAAACTTCAGAAAGAAGTTAACATGGTCCGATTTACGATAAAAATTTGGAAATTAATTAAGATGTAAATTAGATCTAAAAATATCATTATGCATATAAGTAGTATAGTTTTAGCGAAAGGAAGAAACATTTTGAATGAACTGCTGAAATTTATTTTATCACGGGGAGGGGGCATAATTTTTATAGAGGAACAAAGGCGGGATGCGTACATTTGTACCAGAAAAAAGAGAGAAAGATTCATTGTGTTTGAATAAAGAACAAGATCTATTAGAAATTCCTGAGCATAATATATAGATTAAAATACAAATTTGCTGCTAAAACCGGGATTAATTCTCTTTTAAATCAGTAGTTACAAATAGAAATACTAGAAAATCTAGAATTTAAAGTATAGTGAATGAAACGAAACTGCTACTGTCTCAAACCTAAATTTGAACTTAAGAGATATACTTAATTTTGCTGCCCAAAATAACCTATTTCATATAAAATTTTATTGAAATTAAAATATTCATTTAATTTTGGTCCTGCTTGAAATCAATGGCAGAAAAATGACAGGTTTACACGTAAATGAGCTGACGCTAGAAAATTATTTCAGATTAAACAGTATGATAACAAATATTTTCTATAGAAACATTAAGTTAAGTTTATTAAAAGAGATTTAAAATATCTTCATAACAAAAAAAAGTACAAATGAATAAATTTTTGATGTGCTATCAAATTGTAACACATTTAGTTTTAACATTACACTCATCGATGGGCTAATAGGCTGTAATTCCTAATTTCAAGCAGGGAAATAAATTGTTAATAAATATCCATGCAAAAACAATTGTGTGAAACCCTGTGAATTACTTGTTAATTTTTTCAAATTTAATATTTAAAATTATTGGCAAATCCAAATAACATATCCATCAGCATCAACTACAGCACCGATTTAGTTCGTTTATATTTTATATGAAAATCATGTCTCCTAGATTCATCATTAAGGTGGTCCTGCCATGCCCCACCCCAATTCTCTGTTTTCGAGATATATTTCAAAAACACTATTTCACTGTATATCCTGTATGGGTAAATAAACATTGAGTGAGACCTCCAGAGATAATTTTTATTTCATATGAAAACTCATGACACATAGATACGTCATCAATGAACGTTCCTCCCCCTGCTCTCTATTTTCGAGAGATATCTCAAATCGCAATTTTATGAGAGCACCTCAATCTCCACAACTGGGGGACGTCACCAAATTATTCCGATAATTTGCAAACATAACTAATTGCTCTATATTTATCATGAAAATAAAAATAATTCCAGTGACAAGTAAACATAATTCTTGCGTTATGATAAGATGTAAGTTATCAAAAATACGACTAGATTATGGTATGAATATGATGTCTCGCTAATTTGTCATCGATGGTGATTGGTTTAATTGTTCAACAGAGCAGCAAATTCTGGAAATAAAAGTGTTTTTCTTAATTCCTTTATGAAAGAAATTAAATATTAATTACATATGCTATGCCTATCTTACTGAACACACACACACACATACACACGCACGCACGCATACACACACACACACACGATTCAAGTAAACATTCGAATAAAATATTTTTCTTGCGATTAGTCTGGCTTCCTTTTGCATCCTCCATCGAGACCAGAACTTGTTCATTCAATAAAATGAATTGCTTTTTAAATTATATATACACTGGTGTGCAAAACTTAAGCAACAGGTATGTTTTTTGCCATAACTTCACGAGAAATCATCTGAGAGACATGAAATTCAGAAATGAGATACAGCATTTTGTTCTGAAAGAATGACGAAAGCATAGTTGCGCAGAAATGAATACAATGCACACAGTATGGAATAAAAAAAAAGGCTTTATTGAACTCGTAGTATCGTTACACATGATTGTCTGTCCAAGAGGAAGAACAGCAAGCAGATGTTCCTTAGTATGGGATATGCCCTCCCCTTACTGCAATGGTTGCTTCGCACCGTCTCCCCATACTCAGCACCAGATTGTCCAACGGTTCTTGAGGTAAGAGTGCCCATTGCTCAATCAGCATATGTTTAAGTTGTCGGGTGTTCCCAGGAGGATGTAATCGTGCCGCAAGGCGTCTCCCCAAAGCATTCCATACATGTTCTATCGGATTTAAATCAGGGGAGCACGCCGGCCAATCCATTCGAGTGATATCTTCACTTTCCAGGAGCTCCTCAACAGCATGAGTCCTGTGTGGCCATGCATTATCATCCATAAAAACGAAGTCTGATCCAATGGCATCTCGGAACAGACGCACATGGGGAAGGATCCCCTCCTGACAATAGCGATCTCCAGTTACAGAAACTCTGTCGAAAACGTGGAGCTCAGTCCGCCCGTTCATCATAATGCCTCCCCAGACGACAACTCCAGGACCACCGAAACGGTCTCTTTCCGTGATGTTACTGGGATGAAACCGTGTCCCGACCTCTCTCCAAATTAACTGGCGTTGGGAATCGCTTGTGGCACTAAAACGACTCTCATCTGTAAAGAGGACACGACTCCATTGATGAGATGTCCAGTTTTTGTGCTCCCTGCACCACTCTAAACGGTGCCGCCGGTGGGAAACTGTCAAAGGGATGCAGCGTTCAGGACGGCGGGCGAATAGGCCACCTTTGTGAAGGCATCTGGACACAGTAAAACGCGACACTTGTCGCCCCGTTGCTGCACACAGTTGCTGAGCAATGGCGCTTGCTGACTGGTTTCGGATTCTTTTCGCCTGCAGGACGATATGTCGGTCATCCACTGCAGTTGTTTTCCTGGGGCGGCCACCACCAACCTTTCTCACAGCTGTCCCTGTGGTTTGGAAGGTTTCCAAGCGCGCGAAACGACACTTTTGTTGATTCCGAACTCTTCAGCTACACTGGTCACACTACGCTCCTCCTCCAGCTTTCCGATCATTCTTCCACGTGTGAAATCGTCCAGGTGATTTCTGCTAGCCATATTTCACCAATTAACTCACGTGCACTTGCAGCGAATGTCTTTAATTGCGTCTCCGTCCTTCCTTTTATTGTAGTGTTGAGCTGTGCGCGCCTTCCGCACATGTTTTGCGTACGCTCACGTCGCCTGTGACGTTTTGTTCCTGATATTTGCATACGCATGACCTTTCTCTTGAATTACGTGTTCATTGTACTGATCGCAAGAACTCCTTTTCTGCAATTTCATGGCTATTTGCTTAAAATATGCATTGTTGCTTAAGTTTTGCTCACCAGTGTATATATATTCCTGATCCAATTACCACTTTTTTATTTAACTAATTCTACACGCGCTCTATAGCACTACTCACTTCAAATTAATCAATAAAATCAAAATTTTCACACGCTCCATGTGAAGGGATAAAAATTCTTAATGCTTACAACATTCTTTTAACGATAGATAAATTTTCCTTTCCTAAATCTACACACGTGAAAAAAAATCCCTATGAAAATCTCATGGCAAAAACCACTGAAGGGAAAATTTTTAGCCTCTTCCACTCTTGTTTCGCGATGTAGACTGATGCATCTTTTATGATCGCTTATTCTTTGACTTAAATTATGCCACGTGTAATTAAATAAAGCGGAGTTTTAAAATTTCAAAAGCATCTTCTATTCGGCCACGTACACATGCTAAAATTTAAAATATAAAACGTAGTTTATTTTAACATTCAAAAATTCAGCAATTTCAGTTTTATATATGCGCAGTTTTTCTCACGTTTTTTCTCTGCCTCCAGTATTTCAGTTTTTTCCCCAAAATGAATTCATCTTTCAAATGCCTTTTATTTCATCTAAAATATTATATTTACTGTAAAATTTCTTTTCAGAAAGAAAAATTTAAAACTACAACATATCAAAATTTCAAAAAGGTTCCCATAATTTTAGCTATCACTCTGCGAATACATAAAAAAAAAAAAAAAAATCGAACATTTATGTTGTATTTTCTTTCAATTTCCAAGCCGTAAATATTCTGCTTGTTCTATTTTCGTGAAGAAAGGATAATATTTCAATCTTACGATGAAAGATTTTTACATATTCTTTTTTATTTCTTTCTAAAAAGGTATTTGGAATAATACAACGGTGATTTCGCAAAATGGTATTTTCTATTCTCAAAGCAGTGAATATGGAAGGAAAAAAAAAGGCGTGTCATAGGAGGTTAATATTTTAATAACTTGGACATGCATTGTTTGTTGACTCAAGGTGATCAAACATGTGACTGAAAGGCCATCTTGTGCATGACAGGGGAATACTTTCGCCAGCACGTGTTACGAAGGACGACATTATAATCGGAATCGTCTGACAGAATTGTCTTTCAAAACATATTCGAGAGTATTAACATTTTCCACCCTTTTCATTCTAACTCCGTGTTATTGATATTAGATTGTATTTACAAAATGGGAACAGGTTTTTATTCGTATTGTTATGTTATGTAAGGTTGAAATTTACAACCATGTTCCTTGAAGATGACTTATTGATGAAATTTAAATTATTTTAAATCGGTGACTAAAATCTGTTCATAGCTGAATAAGATGATCTACAATTTCTTCCATAAATATGATATTTTCGTAAAGTTCACAGGCAATTTAAATTAATTGTAGATTTGTAAATATATGTTATAGGGAAACAATTCGTAAAATGGATTATGAAGCTTGATGCATCTTGTTTTTGAGTTTTTATGCTTGAAAATGTAAATGAAAAATTACAATATTTCGTTTTCTCTATTGACCATGGCTTCACAAGAAGAAAAAGCATTAATAAAATTTATCAAACTGTCTTCCAAAGAAGGTTTAGAAATAAGTACAGAAAAGCAACACTATTCAGGAATGGCCATGATAGGAAACTATCTAGTTATTCTAAACATATTTAAATGAAATTAAATACAAACAATATTTCCAGTGAACCAACTGGACACCAAAGGCAGTTAGTAATACAATAAAGTTAAGTAAATTTTTTTAAAGCTTCTTTCAAAATTTTTTATTACGTTAAATGCTTTCCTAGAACTTACTTTTGCCAATTTTCTTTCTAATTTATTTAAATCAGACATTTTAACAAAGGATGCAAATATGACACCATTTCTTCCATAATGATAGTAATAAGTGAATATTCAAGTGGGAATTCTTAGAGAATGAAGTTTTAACTCAAAATTGAGAAGTCTGTACACTAAATCTGATGCACATTACCATGCAATTAGTTAACAGCATAAAGCTACCGGCTTATTAATGACCAAACGCCTTTGACGACCAGATGGTTCGCTGGGGATATTGCTTATTTAATTTCAATGAAATCGTTTAGATTTGCTTTCTTTATGCTTCCGTCAATTTATCAGATATTAAAGAAGTATTATTTTAATTGTCTTACATATGCTCTATTCAATTTGTACATAAGCCTTTCTGAAAGAAAATAGTTCGATAATATCAGAGCACTGTTAAAAACGCAAATGTTTATCTGTTAAATTTCCCTTTAAATTAAAAAGCAAATGTTTTACATTTTAAATTTTACTTTACTGCAACTTCATTTTTTAATTTGTCTTATAAACTACACAGATATTAAACAGATTTAACTTTCAACAACAAAAGAAAATTATACGTTTTGTTTTGTTATATTAACGACCTTTTTTAAAGCAACACTAGGGCTATTTTGGGACGGACCTCCTAATTTTGAACCGCGGTCAGATGACGAAGTCAACATCTGAGCTGGCACTCCCTCTACAAACTTCCACACCAGTGGGAGGAGATTTTGACCCCGACGAATTTAACGTACACCAGACCCTCTTACAGAACGATTTTTCTGAGGACTCAGTTTTGAACCTGAAATCCTCCGGTTTCGAAGCCGAAACTTTTACCACCAGGCCACCTCGGCCTTAGAAAATTGTATGATTAAATATTTGATGAAACAATGAAAATGAATTAAATTTCAGAGCAACAATGTAGTCGATTGTTGAAAATTAGGCAAAATGTGTGTGTGTGTGTGTTAAAATTCAAGAAAAATTGGATCAACTAACTAGTTAAACTAGTATCATTAAAAGAAAACATTTTTTTAAAAAAATTTGAAACAGTGTAAAACTTATTTTGGAGGTAGTAATATTTACGCAACTCACCGAAAAATACCAAGACTTAATCATTTTAGTTAGTTAATATTCTAATTAAAATGTCAAAAAATCGCACAGAAGTGCACAGTCCCACTCTCAAAAGTATGCACCTGCCAAATTTAGTAACTTTAAGTCAAATTGTCTGGTCTGTAGAACGCCAATACTCATATATTTATTTTTATTAGTAGTGCAGTTAGATATTAAAGGATTTTAATTCTGACATTCAAAAGTATGTATCTGCCAAATTTGGTAACTTTAAGTCAAGTTGTCTGACCAACACACATACATTTATCTTTATTAGTAGTACAGTTAGATATTGATTTTAATTTTGATCAACGCTGGGTATATCCGTTAGTATACTTTAAAATGCATGACTTAAACGACTTGTGAATAAATTGCAGTAATGTTGTCACTTTCATTTTTCAAACACAGCTTGAGTTTCTGTGTCTACTGACAGATAAAGTTATTTTGCATCTGTAATAAGGCACACTATTGATTTCGAACCTGTCTAACACACTTGAAGAGTTCCCAACAAGAACTGATGGACGTTTGTGACTTTTTGATGGCTGAGTATGATGGATGGTCGAATTCTTTCAAGTCTAACCCAACGCAACTGATGACTGTCCCATGATCGCAGCTTTGTTCCTGCGAATTCATTACAGATTTATGTCACCCGGCATAATAGCAATTAATCACACCAACAGTTTTTGATCTTTCTATAATAAGGTTCCTTTGAGTTTTTAAAGCATTTCTTTTCAGATTCAATAAATGATGTTATCTCGCGCGTCATAGTTTTTGTTTTTTACTAAGACACTGGATGATTGATTAAAATTAAATTTGAATAATTTGGTGCTTTTTTGAAGCATCTTCATTTTCTTTAGATCGTTTTCATCTCAAACTTTTAAAAAGTGTCGGTAACAATTAAGATTTTGGAAAATGGCCATGTTTGAATGTCTGATGCGAGTATTAAATTAAAACTCCCTTTTAAATTAAAACAAGAAATGCTAAGAGTTAAATGTTATATTTTTTAAAAATAAAGTTTATAGACAAAAGATTTTTTCTCTATAGTTAATACTCGCGGCTCTGGCCGCACTACGCAAGACGTATGGTTAAAATACTGATTACGAATAATAAGAACATATTTAAAAGTTAAAAATCATTAAAAATTCTTTGAACGTAACGTCATATCATTAATAAATAATACCATTATTATAAATATTAAAGCTAAAATAATAAAGGAAGAAATATTTCTAAATAAGGAAGAATTTACAATTTTCAGTGCGATTATAAAAGAATCTTAAATCCAGATTTACCAAGCTTAATCCAACCCAAGCTAAAGTTCTAACTATTTTCAATATGCAAATACTTTTAAGGGGAAAAAAAATCATGCCAATAAGTAAAAAAAGCATTGGTTTTTCCCACCCATAGAAATATTCCAGAATGTTCCTTGCCTTTTCGTTATTTCCACTATATGGCTTATTTTCTGTTTAGCTTTGTGCCACATAGTAAATAATCTAAAATCCCTTTTTGAAAAGTGCGTCTTCTCTTTTCATTAAAATGGTGTCAAATAATATGCAAATCCAATTATCACTTTTCATGCTTGTTGTTATTTTTAATTATTACTCATTATCTTCGATACCAACATGAAAGGGTATCCGTTGTAGGTGGATCTGGTGAGACAAGGAGAGGCATTTTCGGTTTTTGAGTAAATTCAAAATTCACTCCCACATTATCTCTCACACTATGCCAATTGGTCAAATGTTGAACTGAGCTTCTACTATCTGACAGTATGCAGATTCCACTTTTATGAATGAATGACTTGAGCAATTCCAGTCCTTCATTGATGACAATAAGCTCGCTAGATAAAATGTATACCATATTAGATTTATTTAATAATTTTTACTTTCTTGTATACAATGTGTACAGAGAGAAAATATTGTAAACATCAAAAAATTTGAACTCGAGATTTTGACGAATCTCCATGTTTCAGACCTTCACAAATACATTTGTAGAATTATGTTTATCTATTTGTGAGCCTTAACTGACTAAAAAAAACTCTTAGAAGAATGAAATTTGGCTTTTCACTAAATGTGTTGATTTCTATCAAATTCGGAATGATTTTCAGTTAGAGGAAGTCTGCTCAGCTGTTAAAGTAGAAGTGAAAACGATAACTATGTAAGAAAAAGATCTAGACTAATAAAATTTGGTACACAGATTTTTCAACTGAATTGTAGATCTGCATCTGTTTATAAACCTAATCCTTCAAGAAGTTGAGCGCCTATCTGTCTGTACTTTTCCCTGCATGTAAATATAATAACTGAATGCAGGGGAAAGTACAGACAGAGACTTAAATAAAGGAAGTCAGGTATGCGATTTTTTAAATTAGACTTAAATAAAGGAAGTCAGGTATGCTATTTTTTAAATTGAAGTTGAAGTTTTATGTCAAATTTTGGCTCTAATCCACCAGAAAAAAAAAGTGTCCAAAACACATAATTGGTTATTTGGTACTTTTGTTTTATCCGCATGACAGCAATTAACAGTCAAAAGGCAGGGGAAAAATACCAAGTTTAATTATATTAAAGTCCCGTTGTAAAGCAATACTAGGGCTATTTTGGGGTGGACCTTCTTAATTTTGAACCACAGTCAGATGACGAGGATGACACCTGAGTTGGCACCCCCCTCTCCACACCACACTGCACTAGCGGGAGGACGTTTAGCCCTCATGGATATAACGTGCAACAGACCCCCTTACATGACGGCTCTTCGGTGGAATCGGGTTTCGAACCTGAAACCCTATGGTTCACGAGCCGAGACCTTACCACCAGGCCATCGCGGCCAAAAAATTACCGAAGATTGCAAGTAAGATTCATGTCATTGATATTTCGTGTCACCAATACTATACAATTAATAGACAAGTACCGGTTTTCTTAACTATACTACGAAGAACTGTCATTGTTGGACTGTAAAAATAAAAATCTGAGCACTAGTGACATTCACGGCTTTGACCAAGCCCACTATTTTATTCTAGGAGGATATCTTTGTTATTAGAGAGCATACGAGAAAATTCAGGAGAAACTACTCCCGCTGTCTTTTATATTATTATTATTCAGAGGCTATAATTCTTTACTTTATTTAACCTAAGCAATCATGAAATTTTCTTATTGCTAAAAAAGCAGCAGTTGAGATTTACAAACACATTCATGTAAGAATGAAAACTCCACTTCTTGTACGCAATGTAGAAAAATAAAAGCCTGGAAAGTTTTTCAGAAAATAAAACTTTAGTTTCTCCGTTGGTTTAGAAATGCTTATCACTTTGAAGAGAAAAATCCAAATTTAGAAATTCGCAACAAAACAGAAACTGGACGATTTTTTTTTTTTTTAGTTTTAGTTATTTTAACTTCCTATTTTAAAGCAACACTAGGGTTATTTGTGGAGAGACCTCTTACTTTTAAACATCGGTCAGATGACGAAGACGACACCTGAGCCGGTACCCCCTCTTCAAACTTCCACACCACACCAGCGAGAGGACGTTTGGCCTCGCCAGATTTAACGAGCACCAGACCCGCTAACACGACGTTTCTTCGGTGGAATTGGGTGTCGAATCTGAAATATTCCATTCCAAATCAGAGACCTTACCACGAGGCCACCGCGGCCCTAGAAGCTGAACGAAAAGATTAAGAAATAAGCAGCTCAAAGTGAATATTCTATGACTAGATGTTTACATAAAAAATATTATAAAAACAATAATTTTACTGAATAACATTTACTTGCATTGCCATGATTCAAGAAGAGAATGAATTTTCTTCCAAAGATCAAGGAGAATTAACAGCATCTTTAAAAATGATCCTTCTTGCTTATTTATTTATTTATTTTTCAGAGTATTATTAAATTGAAGTTTAATCTTCTCTTTGTTGATTTTTCCAAATCAGAAATGACAGAAATTAGAGATTAAAATTGTTCAGTGTTGGCACTGAACTTAAAATTT
Source organism: Argiope aurantia (assembly GCA_026543865.1). Lineage (NCBI taxonomy): Eukaryota > Metazoa > Arthropoda > Arachnida > Araneae > Araneidae > Argiope > Argiope aurantia. The sequence goes on from JAPMOR010002453.1 coordinate 279,997, forward strand.
TTTCTTCTTCTTCTAATATTGAGAATACTCCTCCCCCTTTATGCAAAATATGATGAGTTAAAATGTTCTATCTTCAGAAAATTCAATCCATATTGTTTTATGAAATTCATATCTTAGACTTACTCGAGTGTGAAAACATTTTTGGTATTTATTTATTTTCTATTTTTGTTTCTATGGATACGATAATTCAGAACTAAATGGATGAAATTTGGTTTGTTACTTAACAATAGAAATATAAATATCCATTAAATTTTGTGTTTTATTCATCTCTGTCTATTTCCCTTTCTCCTTCCGTTTTGAGCAAGATAACTCAAATATGTAGTAAACTATACAAATGAAATTTGGTATAAATTCAATCCACCAAAAGTATAGACCTCTTTTTGTGGAGATAATGTTCGGGAGAAACCAATTAAAAGAATGAGGTAATAACATTGAATCAAATCAAGTCCATACTAGCAAACATCTTTTATTATTCCTAAATAACCGATAACATTAAGGGGTCTAAAAAGAATAAAATATTCAGTCCTATGCCTATCTCATGAATCAAGCAAGACATAAGTATAACTTTTATTGCAATATAAATTAGCACATTAAAATTTATATGGTTATGAGATGCCCTGAATGCATTAATTAAATTTCTATAAAATATATACATAGGAAATAAAATGTAAATATAAAATATATACATAGGTAAGTAAAAAAAGTAGAGAATATCCCATATGAATTGATTATTTATAAGTAATCCTTTATTCCTCACTGTTTTGATCTATCCAACAAGACGAAGGTGTAAGAAAACAGCGTCTCAAGAAGCTGACGAAATCTGATCAAAAGATAAAATAATAATTTATGCGAAAACTCATCATAAATAACAAGGAACATAAAATAGAATTTAGAATAACGTGGTGTGAAATTAAAAACAAAGAATAAATAACAATATGTTAGAATTATTCTTTTGCTTTTGAAAGGGTCCTTGTAAATGATGGATCTTTTTGTGCCGCTTCTTTTTTGATTTTGATTGCTAAAGAAAAAAAAAAAAAAAGGTTACAGAGTTGAAAAAAGTAGCAGTTTAATATTTTGGGAATAATCAGATTATACAATTATGTTTCTAAATTATAGAGATAATCATTATCATAACAATATAAACAATAAAATTCTAGCCCAATAATCTTTGTATTCAGGGAATGTATATGTATAATTAATTATCTGAATGCAAAGTGTTAATACATATCTGAAGTATTATTGTAAGCATTTCGGAAGCAGAATCGTGTCACAAATTTTAGTTGAAAACAGATATAACCAGGTGTTGTTTAGAGGTAGATAGCACATTAAATATTTTCCAACTCCCCTTTTTTTTAAAAAATAAAAATAAAAACTTCTAAAACATAGTTCTTAAACGGAAATGAATCATTACTTCAAATTAATGAAAATCGAAAGGTATAAAACGAACAAGAAAATCAACAAATGAGAAAAAGGAAAAAAAGAATAAACAAACGTTACAGCAACCAAAACAAACCCGAATTCGGTTATTTATTTGCGTTATTATGAGGTTGCTTTTTTTGTGAACCGATCACTCGTTGTATTCGAAAAAGTCGAGTAGAAATCACTTCTGATTTTTCCAAAGCAGGCAAACACTCACATTTTTTATGCCGTCAGCCACAATCGCAATTAAAGAGATACTAATCATCTTTTACTTAGACCACAGCGTGACAGTTCGGCTATTACTGAAAGAACATCAAGTGTCATAAATCCAGATAAAAGGTATTCTTAATTCCTCTTGTCCGAATCCAATCAATTCATCTGGTTGATATTTACCGCGGCTGTCAATTGTCACTAGCATAACAGTGTAATTTCCCAAGATCGGTCCACGTCCCTCTCGCAGGGGACAAGGGGGGCTGGCCCTGCTATCTGGTGTTCTTGTATCACATGGAAAGGTTCCCACACTTAAGTATGCGGGTTGCGTCACGTTCAGCGTCGTAATTTCTGACGAATGATAGCATTAAGCTGACAAGCCCCATCCATGAGAAATCAATAGAGGAACGGTGTAAAATGTGTGGAAAAAATTACTCCGCTGCCTATATATATTACGTTTTGCAGAGGGAAATTGGGTTGTTTGGAATACGGCTTCTGGACAGCAAACTGCACCTGTCTGCGAGTGCTCGTATCTTTCGGTCATTACTTTGTGGCACGTGATTCCACAGTTCTGGAATTTTACGAGCGAAGTTCTCGTTGGAGGAAAATGTGCATCGTGAATTTATATTCTTATGATGCACGCTTGGCTTTAATTAATTGTACGTCTTCTCATTTTGGATCTAGATAAGCGATGCTCAAAATACTGAGCTGATATTAAATAATATTGCAAGGCAGAAGACTGGAGAAAAGAAAGACAAAATTACTGAAACTAGAAATAAAAAAGGAAAAATTCGATTAAAATGTCATATTGATACTTCAATATCGAATATCTTCATCCGCTGTTAGTACGGAACATAATTCTTTCAATAATTTGATGCATGTGTAGTGTATTATAATATATTTAAATCAACTGGAACAACATAGTTTATAAGATTAGTTTGATTTTTTAAATTATTGTTCTATTTTTCAAGCTATTTGTGAGCTAATTTGGGGGCGTGGAGGCCTGGTGGTAAGGTCTCGGCTTCGGAACCGGAGGGTTTCAGGTTCGAGATTCGATTTCACCGAAGAACCGTCGTGTAAGCAGATCTGGTGCACTTTAAGCGTCCGGGCCAAATGTCCTCCCTCTGGTGTGGTGAGAAGTGTGCCAGCTCAGGTGTCGTCCTCGTCATCTGATCTCGGTTTAAAATGACGAGGCCCGTCCCAAAATATCCCTAATGTTGCTTTAAAACGAGACGTTAAAATAACTAAACTAAACCAAGTGTGAGCCAATTTGTCCTTATCCTCTTGAATCATATTCAAAAGATAAAGACGACATTTAAGCTTCCACCGTCTTTTATCCCAAACCAAATGGAAAGTTGCCTTTGCTTTCTTGTAACTTTAACATGTCCATGCACACAACGGTATTTTTTGGGTTAAATCGAACCTCAAATCACTAAACCTTCGGTCCTAAACTCATGATTCTGCCACCACACCATTACAGGTCAACTCATGAAATTGTTAAAAATACAACACAAGCACAAGTGTGAAAACAAATAATGAAATGGATATAAGTAACTCAAGAAGCATTTTAATATTTACCATTTAAAACTCCACATTCCATTGATTGAGAGTCAAGATTCAACAAACCTTATTTGAAAGATTCTCGCTTATAACAAAGACGGGAAGTTGCACTCTGAATGATGAATAATTGTCACCTTAGATGGATGTGCTTTTTAGATGACAAGAGAGTTGGAAATAGTTTTCGTAGAATTCTTCGAAATCGGAATAAATTGCGATTGACGTATCAGTAAAATTATAAAATTAGCTTTTTATTGTAAAAAAAAAATCTTTTATGTATTTACTGTTTTGAAGAAAAATATATTCTTAATAGTAACGCATATAGATCATATTATTTTGAAAAGAACATAAAATGCCAAGTTCTGTTCGATGATAAACCTAAGTTCTCTGATGGATTTAATTTAATTCGGATATTTTGACCGTTGCTGATGGCTATTAACCCACCTATAGTTTGACAACGGATTCTAAAATCCTCTGCGCTTTTGCGCATGCGTTAGGATGGGTTTAATTCGTCAAAATGGGGACGAGAGGAAAGATGGAAGGAGGAGATGTTTACATTGAACGATAAAATAAACTCGGATTACTCGCAGACTGAATTAAAATAATATGGTCAAAAAGATTCGATATTCATATACACGTGAAAAGAAAATTAACAAAAAAGTATCTAATAGGGCGAAAAGAAGGTCAAAGAATGACGAAGAATTCCTGAAATGATACATTTGAATCCTCCTCGATGATACATTTGTATACGCATTTTTTCTCATTTCATCTTTCCGCTTCTCTCCCCTTAATGAAATAGAATCGTCCAAAAGTGATCGTCTCAGAATACTGAAACGAACGGTGCTGCATATTTTTTAAAATCACTGTTTAGATGCGATGTTTGCAAATAAGTTCAAATATTTTTCAAACAAAGTGAACTGACACTATATGTTACACGATAATAATATGATATAAAAATCCTAATTATAAACACTCTAAATTGCGAAAAAAGCGGGATGCAAATGGTCTGAATGCCAACCCGTGGAAATCGCGGGATAAACAGCTGGAGGGTTAATGGAATAATTTTAATTATATCTACAAAAACTGAATTGTGCTTAAACGCAATTATCAAACTGAGCTAAGGAAGTCGTAGTTACAATGGGCAATTTACAATTCTCTCGAAAATATCCTTTTAAATACAAATAAAACAGAAATTAATTGATATAATACAGAAATTTAGGGTCTCAGGACTTGATGCAGAAATTACTTTAGAGGTGCTCATTTGATTCACTTTATTGGTGAAATTAACAAAAATATGTACAATTAATTATATATACAGACGAAGACCTTATTGAAAAACAACAGCAATTTCAAATGATTTTGCAGATGCGTTTTAGAAGCAAAATCTGATATTCTTGAAATTCTAAAATTCGACTATTCAATCCAATTGGCTTTGCAATTCTGATTGGGAAAGGAAATTATTTTAACTCAAATATTCAAATACAGTCCATAAAACTCGAATGCAGTTTAAAATAGATGGAACTGATAAGTATATATAATAAATAAAATTTCTGTAGGAGGTTACAAAGGCTTCATATATCTGGTTTTCTACGTCCTTTTAAAACGGTTTTATTTTTTAAATCTTTAACTTAGAGGTTCTTAATTTTTAAAAATTATGATATGTTAAATCATGACTTCAGTAGGAGAAAAAAAAACTTTTTTTTTCTTTCTCTGGTAAAAAAAATAAAGATGCCGTTATGGTCAAAGAATTTAAATTTCATTACAATAAAGAAATACGGCATTGGAGGGGGGGGGGGGAATTTAGTATTTTTTTTCTCATAAAGTCAAATGTCAACTGCAGCTCTAAAAGAGTTATCTAACTTTTTAAACACATATATATGTATACTTAATTATTAAAAATTAGATATTTTCAAGTTTTTAACAATTTTTGCATCTCTTTTATAGGATAAATTTCTTTAATTAAATATTTTCTTAATTTTTGTACTTCATTTTTAATTAATAAAACTTCTTCCAACTTCTTCATCAATAAAGTATTAATTAAGTGTATATGAATAAAAATGGAAATATTTTGCATCCTTCTAAAGCTGAATTTTACGTTTGACCTGACATATGTAACGTACTGAAGGACAAAGTAAAAATGTTTTTTTTTTCTCAATTACTAGACCTAATTTCTTAGAATTAGAATTACCTTTCTTATGTCTCTTAATTGTATCATTAGTGGAATTTTATTGCATTAATTACTTTAAGTTGACTGTTTTAATATATATGTATGCCTAACTTACAATTACCTAATGTATATGTTATATGTAATCCGCTTACCTAAGGTGAATTATTTTCTAACAGTTTAGATTTTGATTTTTCTTTAACTTCTGAGTTCCGAGGCTTCTGCCTCTCCCATGCTTCTCATGGTCTAACTTCTGTAATCTTAGCTTCCCAAAATTAAATCATGCTGCTAAATTAAATGATTGCTCAGCTAAATTACAGTGTCCTTTTCTGGACAACATATCAGCTCTGAAAGAATTCACATGGTCTCTTTTTCAAGATTTTTATTTTGCTGTGAAGAGCAAATCATCCATGGACGTATATTAATGAAAAACATTTAAAAGCTGATAAAAGCGTTGAACATTCTTCTTCCTCTTAATAATAATAATAACGCCAGCAAAAACACGCACAATTCAATTCTTCTTCCTCTTCTTAACTGTTTTATCTTCACCATATTCAAAGATAAAAACATTTTTACTTCACTTTCTGAGTCGCACGGTCTTTGCATTTTGTTCATTCATTTTTAATTGCAGCCAATCCGATCATTTGATACTTGATTTGCCGTATCCAATGAACATTAAAAGCGCAGATTTGGAAAAAAAAATCTTTTTAGGAAAAATTCCCTTTCTTAATGTATAAAAATCTTGACCACGTGACAATTTCTTCTTTTTGCTTCGAACACGGCATCAGTGAAATTTGTAAGCTGCGCTTCATAATAATTGGTCATGAATAACTTAAACGACTAAATAAGAATTAAAAATTAACCCTTTGCACTCGGATGGTGCCTCTCACTCACCATTCAAGACGGTGCACTTTTTTGACGTTTCATTTATTTATTTATTTAACTTTGATTGTTAAAAACGTCTGCAGAATGATAAAAAGATTTAGATTAATTTTTCAAAGAAATTCGACCTAAGACAATTATGTATATTTATTTTTAAGAGCAATAAATAAATCTTTGTATTAGGTAAATAATTACGTAGCGAATTACTTTTCCGAGGGAAAAGTGTTAATCTCATTTCAAACTATTTTGACTTCAATATATTCTAAAAAATGACAATGATAGTATGACAATGGTTAGTATTAGATAACAACAACTTTAAATCTGGTTTATAGATTTGAAATTTAAGTAATATCAAGAATGAAGTAACAAGGGTCAAAGCTTACAGGATAAAGTATTATCCTTTCGATCCTTCTCATCAGATTAGAATTCTAAAAGTAAAATCATTTCTATATATTTTTTTATTTCTTCAATTCTCTCAAGTACTAACTCTCCGGGAATTTATATCCGTAATGAAAAGTAAGGTTGCAATCAATAACTTTTTCACAACAATGTTAAATTTTAAAATGAGAATCACAGATTCAATTCAATTATTATCAATTTCAATTTAAAGATACAGACTTTTCTGAACCGGAAATTCCTTGCGAAAAGAATATGATTTCAAGAAGTTCTTATTAAACTGGATATTCACTTATTTATTCAGTGTCCAAATAAAAGATAGGGATAAATGTTCACCCCACTTGCTACGAAAATGGAGAAGGGGGGAGGGAGATTACTGCAAAAAAGTCTTCAGATGAAAAATTTTTTGTTTGCATTGAGTCGCATGAGAAGTACCAAACAATATAAAAAATATAATGAATCCAAGAAGAAGATTGAATTATGTCTTCACTTCACGGTATCATCTCCAATCCATTTCCTCAACTCGAAAATCCACTTTACGGTCGGCCGACTTGCTTCGCTTTCGCACTTCACTTTTTTTTATTATTATTTTTGTCACCTATTATTTATCAGAAATACCAAAATCTAGTGTTCGGAAGAAAAAAAAATTACCAGTATATGACTGACCTGTGTGATCCCCCCCCCCCCTTTTAAAAAGTTCAAGTGCCTCTTGAGAAAGAAATAAGTTGGAAAACTATAAGTGGGGGGGGGGGGGTAAGAAAAGAACGAAATCGAAAAAAGAAGGATGATAAATTAATCTCCCTAACTTATTTGCGACACCTTTTTACTGGAATCACGTGAGAAAACTTTTGCGCCTTGCAGCAGGATCGAGACACCTGAACTCTGCGTTGAGGAAAACCGGAAGTTCATTATGCACATTTCCTGCTCGTCTAGAAGCCAGATGGCGCTCGGGTTTTTAAGACGAGAAAACTCTTCTTTTTCCGTCTTTTCGGAGTTAGCCTTTTTTCCAGCCCTTACTTGCTCACTTTTCATTCCGTCGTGGAATGTTTGAACAGGAATGTTCCCACGAAAATGGAAAGGGCTGCCGTCCTACCCCTCCTCCATCTACTGTTAAATTATCGCATCCTTTTCATGGAATAATTTTAAAACTTTTCTGATCGTTAGTGAAATTTTAAATGGAATTTATTATGTCATTACTATCAATAAAATTTCTGATTGTGGAATCTATTTTTTATATAATTTAATTATATTACCCCAAAAATGTAAATATTAAATAAAAAATATACTTCCTTTAAAATTTCGTCCTCTCCTCTGAAATTTAATTCTTACAACAATAATTCCATCAAATTTATTTCAATAACTATTATTTATCATTAGAATATATTAATAATTATTTATTATGCATTAATAAAAAGTTGTTTTGTATTGAAGGTCAAAGGCATTCAGAAAAATGCATGGTCGGCAAATATAAAAATTGTCACTTTTTCCGAGCAAAACGAGGCATCTGAATATCTACCAAGCGGATGTTAGAGCGAAAGAGCCCAATTTGTATTTATAATTAGTCTTACATTTTAACATATAATTAAAAAATATTTTTTATGCATCAAAAAACTCTAAATTAAGGTTATGTAAACTAAACTAAAGAAAATAAGAAATAAATAATTTCAGGAAATAAATAATAAATAATTTCAGGAAATAAATAATAAATAATTTCAAGAAATAAATAATAAATAATTTCATTAAAAAAATTTAAAAAACATTCGAACCTCTTTTCAAAAATGCTGTAGTGTGATAATATTTTAGTTTTATTTCGTTCCACTATTTAACATTTTTTCAAACTTCATTTTTGATTATAATTTGATTATGAGCGCACACAAAAGGTATTTAATATCGTCGCAATCCTCTTGTGTATAAATTCACCTATGAAATTAATGAAAAATTTCACTTTAAAATATTATGAACATTTTATCAAAATATAAAAAATATCACACAGAAATAAAATGTATCTTTATAAAAATTTAATTTTGTATTTTAAATAATGTAAAATATTATGACCTGAAATCCGAGAAGAAAAAACTAAGATCTCGATTGATTCTTAATTATAAATCAATTTTAAATTTTGAAAAACTTTTCCTTAATGAGTAAATCCTTGCATAGTTTGTTGACTCTTAGCTCTATAATCATGTCCTAATTATCATCCTGCAGCATCCTGTTACATAATAATTATTACTGGCAACATGACTTTCAGACAGCATAAAATTACTATTGCAGTCTCTCAAAACAAATGTATTAAGTTATATTTCTTCATTCATTTACAGATTCTGTAAAGTGAAAATTTGGACCACATCATTAAAAAAAAATTATTGTATAAAAATAGAAATATTTCAAAATGATTAAAAAAACAAAACCGAAAACAAAATGGGGGACAACAAAAAATTAATAATTATGTTTTGTTTAATAAAGTTATACATTGAAAATAATTAGAGAGATTCAATTTAATAGTTTTAAGTAGTATAATATTACTTCAAATCTTTAAGACATATATCTTAACCATCTTCGATTATTACCATAATAAATTATTATTATTATTATTATTTTGTGATAAACAAACTATGTAGTGTTTACGAGCTTTTCTTCTGATGCAGGTGTTCCATTTGTTATTGGAGAATATTGTCCAGTAAATCTTGATGTTATAATGAATTTGGCATTAATTTCTTGTATTATTAATACTTTTATTTTTTTTATTTACTTTGCTCGATTATTTATTCTATTAACTTTTGCTTGAGGGGATGAAATGCTCTAGCTTTATGATTAATTTTGCAAATAATTTATCTATCAAAATGATCTTGTAAAGGAAATAAAATATTTTTTGCGCAATTTCTGAAGTAGTTGGATAATATAGAATCTGCCTTAGAATTTTATTTTTTCCATTAATTTTACTATGAAGACTTTTATTGTAATCCAATACAGTTATTAGCGTTAGAATGTTTTCTTTTATCAACACGCTCTAAATTATGTGTTGTTGATATCATTATAACGCCTTTTTAATTTTTCCATTTTTCAGACGGAAATAATTTTTTCTTTGAAGTATAGTAGTTGATTTTATATTAATTTTAGGAGTAAAAGCAGAGAGATTTTCTAGTAGATCGTGTTTTATTTTTATGTATAAAAAAAAAACCTAGCGAGAACATCTGCGCTTTGATAATGATGGCCATAAAAAAATCTACTTATATATGTACTTGTATTAAAAAAAAATACAGAATAAAAAGGGAAAAAACTTGCACCGTAGAATTTCAATTTTAACGCTTACCCTCCCCCCCCTCACCGCAAGGAATTTTATCTTACGGTAAATGTATAAAATTTGCAGATGAAGATGAAGATATCACTTCATATTCTTCATTCCGATTCACTCCGCATCAGCGGACGTTTTATGCGTGAGAAAGTAAAATTGCACATAATCATAACAAGTTTGATTTTCCAACATTGTTTCCTTCAGTTTAAAAATTCTAACGGTGAATTTAAAAAATAATAATTTTGTTTGTTTTTAATGTTTTAATAGAAAAGATTCATAAAACAGGAATTGTATAATGTTATTAAAGATTTACAAGATCATTAAATTCATCAATTTTTGTCTGTTGTTATTTGGAAAAAAGTTATTAACACTTGAAGAAAAGTTTTTTTGCTTGGAAACATTTGATTTTAAAGATTATATTTATTTTTTATCTTCCATTTTCATTTATGCTTCACCACTAATTTTTTAACTTGTTATTATTATCGAACTTATTTTAATTTAATTTGATTTTTTTTCTGTATTTAATTTCGACCTTATTTTAAGACTAAGAAACACATCGGAACTTCGGAACCGGAGGGTTCGAGACCCGACTCCATCGAAGAACCGTCGTTTAAGCGGGTCTGGAGCACATTAAATCCGTCGAGGCCGAACGTTCTCCTGCTGATGTGATGTGGAAGTTTGGAGTGTGTGGGGGAGGGGGGGGCAGTTCAGGTATCGCCTTCGTCATCTGACCGCTATTCAAAATTACAAGGTCTGTCCCGAAATATCCCTAGTGTTGCTTTAAAATGAAACATTAATATAAATAAACTAAACTAAACCGTAACCATTCTGGTCATTTAACTGTTTGATGGTTATATTACGGGAATTTTATTAATTACCAAAATATTTACAGTAGAAGAAACAAAAATAACTATGTACAGAATTTACAAACCTATAAGAAATGATTACAAAATGTAACCGTTTACAAAGATTTCCTATTTTGAAATATTATACAAAAATAAACGTTTTTAATTTTTTTATCTTATCAAAACATTTGTTTAGGAGAGCATTATAGAGATAGTTTTTAAGTCCTTGGTTCGCTTATTTGCATTTATTTAGAAAATTTTAATGACGTGATCCAAATAAAAACAGAATTGTGAATGCTTTTACTTAATGATATTGAAAAATATTATGTTAATGCCTTTTCAATCCCATTACGAGATTCATAATTTCCAGGACTCGCCAATTTCTAAGCACTTCTCAATGAATCGAATTACATCCACGAAAAACAAGCAACACATATACTCTACTACTACTACTATTTCTTGGATTTGTTCCGTTTCAAATTAAGCAGACGGTTCATAAATTTCAGAGCTTTCGCTGAGATTCAGTCGACGCCCAGGACATCACGCAGTTTTAAGTGCCACATCCAGGACAAGCGAACGAAATACAATTACAATTGGAACGGAGGGGGTCCGATATCATATTTCATTGCGAGGGAAAATGTTTCCGCACTCCGGTTGAAAAGAAGAATAGGTGAAAATCAGTGGGAAACCTCCTTCCATTCTCAGCACCCCTGTCTACTTCACAACCAGAAATCGAACTTTCTTAAGAGATTTCCCACTTGATAACTCTGCGATCAATGGCCACGTTGAAGAGATAATCACAGGCGAGGTGTCTGGGTGTTTTTTTTTATATATACATATTTGTGCATAACCGTTTGTGAGATTTGATCTGGTATTTGCCGTCATCGAAAATCCTGTTATGGATGTCACATTCGGTTTATGCAATGCCCCCCCCCTACTTCTCTCTCTCTTCCAAATTTCAAGGCCGTTACCTACCTAGCTTTATTATTATCAAATCAATAATTCATATTTTGAAATATATTTCAGCTGGATACAATGTTACAACTAGTTTGGAAAACAAGTGGTGTGTAATTTACAAACGTGTCATTCTGTGAAGCTTGATATTCGATTTCCTTCCGAATAAATTTATTTTTAATTCAAAATTGGAAGATTATAATAGGTACTAAATTTATTGAGAAAATACCAAATAAAAATCGTATGTCAAATAAATTTTTAAAAATCCTCTTAGCAAGCCGGAAGGCAAAGGTAAATAGAATCCTCTACATCTAAGTTATTATTTGGTAACATTAATTGTTGATGCTAAAAACAGTCAAAGGTAAGACTTGAAAATCACTTTTCAATCACTAACTTCAAAGATATTGCAGTTATCGAAAACCTTTAAGTACAAAAGTTAATGTTCTTCTTAATGAGGCTCCCATTTGGCTCATTGGATTTATTTTCCTATCTTCAATATTAAGAAAGTTATAGAGAAATGAAAATTTCAACCACCCCCTACTTCCATCCCTTTTGAGCTAGATGGACCATTTATGAATTCGTCCGAGATTTTTACTTTTCTAACAACATATTCCAAGCCAGTTAAAATCCAAACAAAATTGATCTAGTTAACCTGGTTCACAAGACAACATGGGTGAAGCATTATACGTATATAGACTTTTGAACGGAGGGTGTTCTTGGGTTCTAGGGACCATGATCGATGAAGAACTGAAGAAATTTTTCCGAAATCTTGTCATAAAAACCATTGCAATAAGTAGAATCTACCTAAAAAAACTAGTTAAGATAATAAACACAAAAATTCTAATAAGATAATTTTTTGTGTGTGAATTATAATAGATCTTAAAAAAGTTTTTCGTTCAACAGGCTTTGGTTCTTAAATTTATGGAACTTTACTAAAATCATTATTTATCTTCATTTGAATATAATAAATCAACTTCAATGTTCTAAATTATCTCCCACAAAATCCCAGAGATAAAGATTTTGTTAGAATTATGCAAACAATTCTGAAAATTGAAAGTAGAATATATATATATTTTTTTATTTTAGTGCTATTTTTAAAATGTATACAAAATCTAAGCATAATTTTACTGAGTCTTGATAGACTTATAATTCAGCACTTTCTTATTTTCCGAAAGAAATTTTTTTGTGAGATTCGAACATCGATTTTAATTATTAATTTGAGTAACATAACCTGTTGCATAAAATGGCAAAACATTTTTTGAAAAATTTCAAATACCGAGGCAAAATAAGTTTTCAAATTATTCTTTCGCTATTTTGACGATACATTTGTAAATGCATTTTATCTCATTTCATTCAGTGAAAAAAGAAAATAAAATTTTTAAGAGAGTATCATTACGCTTAATAGTTTTATAAAGTAAGAAAAAATATTATAACTCTTTCTCTAGTACAGAAATAGATTTTGCGAATTAACTTGCGGTTTTCTAAGATTTGAAAAGTGGGTATTATTCGTGAAAATTAAGAGACAGAGAAAGGTATTGGCCTCATGAAAAAAAGCTAATCTCTACTTATATGTTAGAGGTCTAGATACCAGATTGAATCGATCTAGAACTACAGTTTTTCCCACATATATATGTTGGATGGTAAAAATATGAACCTCAGAGTGATTTGTTTTTTCCATTTTACATAGAATTTTAAGTAGTTATAAATTTATCAAAATTTTGATGTTTTTTCAACAAAAATATTATTGCACATATCAATTTAGTTATAGGGCAAATTTTTCCTGAATTTCGGAATTTTTTAAATAATATTTTTGCATAATTTCAACTAATAGATTTGATTGTAGCATTGAAATTTAAATTAATTTTATTAATTAACCAAATATTTAATCAATTGAGTTTCCTCCATTGATGAAAGCTAAGGAAAAATGATTCTGTTTAATATCTGTTTAGTTTACATCTCAACTAATAATAAAGTGGAATGATTCATGAATAAAAATGAATGCACATATCTTGGAGGATAGGAATCTACATCTCCCAGTGTTTTTTTTTAATTTTTCAGTTTAAATTTTTACTAATTAAAAAAATTAAGCTCAATTTTGACATTTTTCGGCGATAATTTTCGCAAATGTCATCGCACAAAAATAAATTTCACACCGTTTAAAAATTTAAGACACAGACTATTTAATGATACCAGTTTAACATTCATTAAAATTTTTGCTGATTTTTTGGCTATTTTAAAAAAATATTTTTTCTTAACATTCCAGCAATTGATTACATTGTTGCTTTGAAATTCCAATCATTTACATTTGGAATCAATTATCTAATCAAATGATTTTCTTCCAATGTTGTAAATTAACGAAAATGGATTTTTTTTTCGTTATTTGTGTAGTTTAAAAGAAGGATATAAAAGAAAAATCACAATAGAGTGAAAATTATAATAGATGAACCATGTACTTACATTTTTAATAGTGCAATGATGTCATGGAACTAGTCGCCATTCATGTTCATAATGAGCGGAGCTCATGTAATGCAATTAAGTAACACATCTTTAACGTTTGGCAATTTCACGGTATTGTGAAATTATATCGAAACAATTTAACTGAGATTAAAACCAATATCTCCAGCGAAACCACCTGATTGCCAAAGGCGAATAGTATATAATAAATACATAGGAAAACGGAAGAAATTTGGTATATAGTCTCTACTCCAAATTTATAAATTTCTATCAATTCTTGAATGAAATCTATTCGGAGGAAGTCTGTCAGTCCATTTGTCGGTATCACGGTAGTTGTAGAATGAAAAGAACTAGATAGATAAAATTATATATATTTAATTTCTAAAATAAGATATCTAAGAATAGGGTCAAATTCAGAATCATATTTGTACAGGAGTTGACCGTCTGTCGGTCTAAACTTTCACAAACATTTAAACGTGATAACACAAAAACACAATGATTTGTATATATATATTCGGCATGCAGTTTTTTAACTATAATTGTAGTTCTCATGTTGGTTTCAGTCAACAACAATTACAAAACGGCGTTCAAAATGCACATTCAGTGTTCTGTTGCTTGTATATTAACCGCCGTCAAGCTTAAAACTTTTTCGGAACTACTTTTAGCCAATACATACAGTTAATAATAAACAAGTACATTTAATATAAATTACCCGAGAAAATTTCGGGACCCCTTCCTATAATTGAAAAAGTTATAAAAATATCAGAAAAATTAGAGGTAAAATTTTTTTTCCGTGTAAAATCGTCAACATTGAATATTTCCTTTTAAAATTTTGATAATTAAATATATCTTTATCACGCCAACTGTCATCTTGCCATGACACCAGTTGATTCACGTCTGTGATTCACTCCTGTTATCTAAATGAATTCTTTCTCTACTACAAATAAAAAATACTACATAAAGGATAATCTAATTATAAAAAAATGTATATCACAAGTGTGATTTATTAATATGCTGTATTAAATTAATCTAGAAAGTCCAAAAATATAATCCAGTACTTGCGATGACATATGCGAATTTATAAAAAACAATGTGCCAATGAAATTTAAGAAATAATGGAAGTACCTCTTTGTCCTAATCATTCTCATATAGAGAATGGAAAAAGAGAACGATAAACAACCTATTTTTAATTATTGATTACGTGTAAGAACCATATATTAAGATACTTATTAAAGACCATTACCACTGATTGGTGCGTTTAGGAGCTAAAAAATTTATAAATTAGATACAAATTTCTCAAAACATTCTTAATTTTCCAGTGATTGTAAAATTTATAATTACTTTTCTTTAATTTAATTCAATTCATCTGAATTTTTAGTCAATGTTACGCACTCTACCATCTTCTTGCAATGCGATGTATAAAGTAACATATATGGATGAAATGAAAAATGGCGTTTCTACGAATTCAAATATATTGATTTATTCCAATTCATGTCTATTTACATAAATCTTTGCACTTCCTGTTAGTACATAAATCCTAACAGATTCTCACAATGTCGTCCATCACAACTTGCTGTTCACACGACTCTTCAAAAGCAGCAGATCTCGTGCTCAAGACACAACGCATTTGACCTGGTGGGATTCATGTAATTGTTCCGGAAGCTCCTCATCCCCGTAACGCCCACAGCATAAATCGCAACATGCATTTTACAAAAATACTACAATAAGGTTAAAAGGAACTTCAAAAGTTCTTTCTATCCCCAAACCTATTCAAGTGTTGATATCCTCTTGAAATACGAAACCTCGAGTTTACTTTTAGGATATTTCTCTATTTCTTCTATTCCAAAGGGGGGAGGATGGAAAAGAAGTAAAAAAAACCATGGGAAACTGGAAGTCAGGTGCCCAGAAGAGCACGTTTCAATCGGGACAGTGGAATACATAACCCCCTGAGTTCTCTTTATCCTCATAATCAGTGGTGGGGGGACGCCCAAGGTGAACTGATTTCTTCGTAGGGGGTGCTTCACTTGTTGGGTTATAATATATTATACCTGTTCCGAGGGGTTGCAATGTAGGGGCCCATCTGCCATTGAAATAGTTTTTCTCATGGTTGGGTGGTTAGAGTTGCGAATAACCGAGCCTCTATTCCGATACAATGTATGTATGTGT
Source organism: Argiope aurantia (assembly GCA_026543865.1). Lineage (NCBI taxonomy): Eukaryota > Metazoa > Arthropoda > Arachnida > Araneae > Araneidae > Argiope > Argiope aurantia. The sequence continues at coordinate 296,336 of JAPMOR010002453.1, forward strand.
GTGGTTTATTCAGTGTACTTAAGTGCGGTATTGTGGGTTTGTACCACACCGATTTTGATGAAATGTGATTTATTAATCTTTTTCTTTGCTGGAAAGTGGTATTATTCAAACGATTGATAGCCGATTATTTTGCGAAATCGGTCTAAAAAGAATTATTGCGATTTTCTGAGTAAATGATTGCTTAAAGAGGAGATGTTGAAGAGATCTCCCCAATATTCTCCGATCATTCCACCCCCCCCCCTCGCCACAGTATTTAGAAATAGAATGATCTCCCACTGATACGCTTAAAATAGAATATGAGTGTAATTATTTAAATGGAACGAGGAAGGAGTAAGCGAAATTTGCATTCAGATTCATATATTTTATATTCATTTGTAGTTTCAAGATATTTTTTTTTATTAAAAAGGCTTCATATGGGTTGATGAATAGAATTATTTATTTAAGAAATTACAGTTATTCAATTATAATAAACTATCCTATAATGTTATTGTTAATTATTTTTGTACCAGAAAATGATTGTAATTGAAATAAGCAATTAAATACTGCTTTTCAAAAACTGTTTATTATAAAAGGTATTTGAGATAGGAAAATCTACAAATTTTCCTTTGTTAATTTATATGAAGAAATTTTATCAGTAAAAATACCTTGAATGCACAAATAAGCATAAATTATGAGTTTATGAATACCAGTTTCTTTTGCTGGCTTATAATCTATTTTAAATATGAGAATCTTGAAGAAATTTTCTTAATCTGATTTCGTTTCAATATCTCGTCATTTAGCAATTGCAATAACTTTTTTAGCCAGATTAATACTGAGAAGAACGCTTACACATCTATCCTAAACTTTTAAATTAGAGATTAGAAAATTCCAAAATATTTACTTAAAACGGAGACTTTTAAAAAAGGAAGTTCTGTTTACTTCTACAGGAACTGGAAAACTTGTGGTCCCTTTTGAAACCGCATGAAATTATTATACTTGTCTCTCTTCATTGACAAACAATATATATCTACCACATATCGCTTGTTTGCTAATTATTTTATATTTATATCTCATTTTGAAGCAATGGGGTGGATATTTTGGAAAGAGCTCTCATTATTTGGGACGTGAGTAGATGACGATGAGTCATTTTTCCTTTCCTGCTTGCATAAGCATGCACTTGTACTCATAATTTGGTTCTTTCGAGGAAAAGGTTTTTATTTTTAATACACCAATCTTGAAACTAAGAGACCATGGTGGCCTGGTGGTAAGGTCTCGGCTTCGGAACCGGAGGGTTTCAGGTTCGAGGCCCAATTCCACCGGAGTACCGTTGTGTAAGGGGGTCTGTTGCACGTTCAATCCATCCTGACCAAACGTCCTCCCGCTGGTGTGGTGTGGAGAGGGGGGTGCCAGCTCAGGTGTCGTTCTCGTCATCTGACCGCGGTTCAAAATTACGAGGTCCGTCCCAAAATAGCCCAAGTGTTGCTTCAAACGTGACGTTAATATAACCAAACCAAACTTGAAACTAAGACCTAACCTCAATCTACGTTGCTTCGAGGTAAAGATCATCTGCCTGGTGATTAAGGAATGAAACAGATAAGTTCCACAGTGATGATGAAATTCTAATCCTCTAGAATTAAAATAACTGTATAAATAATTGCGCTTAGAAAGATGTCCTTCTGAATCATCATCCCAAAGAAATTAGCTTATTGAGTTTCCTTTAATTTAGTTTAAATATTCTAATATGCCATTTTGAAAGATATGAAGATTTTGAAAGGATTTCAAACTTCATATAACATACAACGACTATAATAAATATATATAGATTTATATATAACCGACTAATATAACAATCCAAGGCTTTATCCTAGGACAACACTGAATAGGCATTCAGTTTGAATTGGGTGTAAAAAGAATGTGTGTGTGTTTGTCGTTGTAGAAGTCAGACAATTTGATCTAAAACTAATCATTTTAGCACAAATGTGTTTTGGAGGGTGGAAATGTGTATCTTGGCGCAATTTTTTTGGAATTAGAATTTTATATAATTAAAAATTAACTGAGATTTTAGCGTTTTTTCACGATAAACCCTGAAAATTTTACTGCAGAACACTAATTTTTTTACGTTATTTTAAAATTTAAAAACTTTTCTTTTTCTTAAATTATTTATCATACAATTTTCGCCTGAATTTTGGCGATTCTTTAAAAACATTTTTATTATAATTTTTAACATTTTTCATTGTGGCAATGAAATCCAAATCTCTTTCATTCCCCCTCTCCTCTTGTATTTAATCGTGTGATTTTCTTTCAATGCTGAAAATTTAGAAAGAAAAATTCTGTCTGTTATCTGGATAATTTAAGTGAGGAATTAGAAAGTGAAATTACCTTACCACAAAAGACCACGTGCAATTTGAAAGAGATTGCCAAGCTTTCAAATTTTTAATGACACTATGCAATTTGACTCGGTTCTTTTAGGAAGATTGATATAGACAATAAACAGTGTAGGAGTAAAGTTACTGAGATAATACAATTATAATTTCTGATAAATTTGGTGTTTAAAAATATTTTGATGAGATAACAACGAATATCAATTTAAGATATAAGAGACTTAATCGAAATTAAATCTAACCATTATTCGTAGTGAATTGGCTGGTCACTAAAGGCGGATAGTATTAAGATAAGGATTTCACGTTTTCAAATGCAATGATATTTTGAGAATTACCACTTCACTTTAATTCCCGGCTCATAAATTACCACCTAATAGACTTATTTTTGTTTACCGTGTTAGTTGTTTGGGTAATCAATTTAAATAAAAGCGGGAAGGCCACCATTTTAAAAAAGTGCAATGACTTCAAGCCAAGCAATAAGAAAGCAAAACTTCTTTTCAGTCAAATGTGTGAGAACAATATGAAATTACATTCTTTAAACAAATAAGACAAAAGAGCGCGATATTTATTAATACGAACTGTTTTTGTATGAAGGTTTTTATCTTGAGAAGCCTAATGATTGATTCAATTACTCCCTCAACCGAAGGGCCTTGAAGGTAAAGAGAAATAATTCCAGCCTTATTTCCATTATCTCTTTGGAAACGGCAAATGAGATTTTTTACTAATTGGCCGCTATTTGTTGTATAAAACAATTCCGCTATCGCTTGCTGGTCGCTTTGTTTTGGATTTTTACCTCAATTGATGGATTATTGCTTTTTCAAGTGCCCAAAAAGGAACGGAATGAAATGTTTGAAAATTATATTCGCTTTGTGTGAGTAATGTGGGAATTCGGTTTATTGTGTGAAGTATTGTGGGATTGTAATTTGAAACGGAAATTCACTAGGGTTCAGTGACCTGAAGAACTGCAGTAAAAAAAAAAATTTTGTTTTTTCATTCCTTATAAGATTAAAATATGCATTCTTAAATACTTTTTATTCAGTTTTAGATATTTTTAATAAACATGTTTTTATCAGATTCTTAAAGATGATTAATTTATTCTTATGAGTAAGTTTAATCTTAGAGCTTTTGATGATGAATTTTGAAGTCCAAAATGGCTCTTGCTGTTGAAAAAAAGCAATGATGTCACAGCAGAATGTTTAGTAATTCTATGTTAGATTACAAGTGAAATGACATCATTGTCGTATGACGATTATTATTTATGAGATTTATTGATTTTTCATTCATTTCATTGCTTATTACACCATTTATTTATTATTGAGATGTTAAATTAAAGTTATGTTTTTAAAACTTTGCATAGATTACTGATGATGCATATTGTAATTTTAAACCACTGGAAAATAATTGCGCAAGTTCAAACGGCACATTTACGTAAGATACTTGACCCATGTTTATCTCTCACTGGGAGGCTCCTCAAAAATGAGAATGAGTAGCTTCCGGTATGGTGGATGGTTCTCGACATCCTGGTGGGTACAGATAAAGGTAGTGGTTGGCTACCTCCTATCAATGACGGGACGTATTTCCTTAGGGAAGGGTTGTACCGTAATCGGTGATGGCCTTTAAAACTCAACCACTGTTCCTCCTAAAGTTGTCGCAGTGATTCGGTCATTCAGTTTTATCCATGTGTCTTATAGCGGGTGGGAATAGTTCATGATTTGTGTGTGATCCATAGCTATGTCAACAATCTTCTTAGAGAAGGTACAATTTGCTTTTGGCATCGAACTGAAATTTGAAAATAAGATTAACACGTCATAGTGACAAAGAGGACTCTGAAAAAAAATCTTAAATTTTTAAAACCTTTTAATTAGTTCATAGTTGATCTTTTTTCTTTTAAATCTTTTATTTTATATCTTTCATTTTTTTAATTAGTTCATTAGAAATTTAATTAATAACCAACAAGCCTGTTACCTTTTGGATTAAATACATTAAATAGGACTTTGAATAGTTAGGAACAGAAATTCGCAGGTTCTTATTCAACCATATTCTTAAATTTTAATGACCAATTAATTGACTCGGCATTGGCCATACTGGTCTCATATATAAAAAAATCTTCTGCTTGGTGAGTAATATCCCATCTGCATTGCATACCCTGTTAATTTGACTGTCATTCATATTTTATCTGAATGTCCAATTTTTAATCCCCATCGATTACTTTTATTTGATATATCATCTTCAAACATTCGTGACTTGGTGGGAGAACATCTCAATCGAAATATTTTTAACTTCTTGAAAGAAATTGACCTTTTCCATCTTATTTAACTAGAAACAATTTTATCTTCACATTTCTTAGTCTTTGCAAATTTTACTTTTTTTTTTTTTTTTTTTTTACTTTTTTGACTTTACTATATGTTTTCTTATCTTCAACTATATTGTAACGAAACTTGTTCTAACTTGACGCGGCTTAAATGGTAGTGCTATGAATTGGATTGAAGTGGTAGAATGCTCTGAATTGAAAACGATAGTTCGTAAGTTCGTATCTAACCGCAGGCAAGTTGCCTAAAAATTATTTTTGTTATTGATTTATTTTCTCTTATTTCTTGTTTGTTCTAGAATGTTCTTATAATTTCTGTATCTTTCTAAATCTGGAAGATTCAAATCATTTCGCCTTTTTTTTAAAAACAGATGTGTGGTTTAGTTCCTTGTATACGGTCTCGAGTTGAGATTAGCCAGTGTTATCTTTGACTTTAGTGAACACACGGTTTATCTACGCTAACTTCATCTATGCCAAAACATATTTGGCGCAGATATGGCTCTTGTACCACTAAACCCTAAATAATTAAACTAAACATAATGATGACCAAGTATTAAATTTTGCTAAATGTAAAAACATACAAATAAAACCAAAATATTTGAATTCTTTGTTAATATTTAACATTAAAACAGACTTCTTTAAATTTAATATTTTTTTTTGTTACTGATGCCATTATAATCAAGCAACAAAGTTTTTTCCCTTTAAATAACACTACTCAGACTTTAAAACACAGAAATATTTTTAAGAGCATGTAGCCTAATTTAGATGTCGTTTATTGAGCAGATGCTTTTTATGTTTCCAAGGACACAAATAGCAATAAATTAGCTGTGAAATAGCAGGGAAAAGTTACTGTATAGTTATTTTTAAATGTTTTAAATGATGTCGGAATTTTATTTTAAATAATTACATTCAATTAACCAACTAATGCGCTGATAATCGAACTTTCAACAGAAAAAAAAATTTCAGCAAACAACTAGCAGGCTGAATTGCCATTTTTCATTTTCACCTGCAGAAATGACTGCACCTGCTGGGAAATTATTCGAATATATTCGACTTGGAAAGTAAAAAAAAAAAAAAAAAAAGGAATCGATAAGCAATTTGCTGGCGTTATTTTCTTTGGTTTGCATTTTTTTCAGACTACTTTGAAGTGCTGGCACCATCTGGCCATGTCTACCATGTTGAAAAGGGAATAACTTACGCATGTATAAAAACAAAGGAATAGATTAGAAAAGAATTTTTTAAAGAGTTTTCCCATTCTCAATTGCTTACAATAAATTCTTGAATAAAATTTTTTTTACAATATAAATAAAATGAAAAGAAGAAAAATAAAGAAATATTTGACATTGAAAAACGGCAATAAATTGATATATTTATTCCAGACATTTTAATGAAATGCATCAAATAAATATTATAATCATTCCATTTCATTATGATTTCACTGATTTCGTTTGATCTTGTTGAATTTGATTTAGTTATTGACTACTTACTTCGTATCCCCTTGGGACGCAATCATATCAAATTAACAGTAGTATTCGAAATCTTTATTATTAAAGAAATGTATAAAACAGTTTATGTTTTATGTTATACTAGCCGCCTTTGGAAACCAGCCGGTTAGCCAATCTTAATGCTTGTTAAAATTTCCAATTCAATATTTTATGTAACGTCTTTTAATATCTTCTTCATCAAAATGCTTTTAAGCTTCAAATTTTGTTAGTCTTATAATTCACTCATCTATCTATATTTATTATAAAGCTCAATGTGCGTGTGTGTATGTTGGCACTCTACAGGCCAGACCGTTTGTCCTACAGCTACCAAATGTGGTACATGTGCACCTGGGGACCCTTTTTTGAATTTTTAATTAGAATTTTAATTATTAATTAAAAACTTACTTCCCGCCAAAAATCTTTTCATTTTCCCACCGCCAAATGAGTAAGGCTGTAGTTTTTTTCCCACGCTAACGAGGATAGGCTTAACATGCTTTCGACTGATTATTTCAAACAATTCTGTTTATTTTCGTAATGTTTGATGCATTTAAAATTAAACTTTATTAATTAATCTATTTTTCGGATTCACTCTGAAGTACTTTTGAATTAAAATAAAATAGAATAAAGTAAAGTAAAAATTTGTATTCTGCGTAGCGTTACCCCAACTGGTGTAGAAAATTCACGCATGCGCATTGTGTTCTGATTGCTGACAACTGATTTGCTGTTTTGTTTTATTTCGGCTACACACTGTAAGTAAAATGTCTTTAGGTTAGCTGTGTGCTTTTGTAATTAAATTGTATTTATGTTAGTTACATATTTTTCGTATGTGCTTCTAGTTTTAAGTATATCGTTTTTAAGTAGTTTTTTCCCCCACAGCTAACGAGGGTAGGCTGAACATGATTTCGACCGATTATTTCAAACGATTCTGCTTATTTTCTTAATGTTGAATGCATTTAAAATTAAACATTGTTAATTAATCGATCTGTTCATGATGAATCTGAGAAAAAAATTTTGAAAAATTCTTGAAATATTACATAAATTAAGAAAGCTTTAGAAAGTTTATTAAGAAAATTAAGAAAGAAAGAAAGCTAAGTTTAATTCTCAACGACTCTTTTTTCAGTGCTCATATTTAAAAAAAAATGTTTGTTCTTATATTAATTGCAGTTTAATCATTTACACTTTAATTTAAAGTATAAATTCTACGGGAGCTAACAAAAAATTAGAGATTGGTTGAAGGTCTTTATAACATTATGAGTGAATTATATGACTATCAAAATTTGAAGCTTTAAAATATTTTCATGAAGAAGCTGTTAAAGTAAGAGTTACATAAGATATTTAATTAATAATTAATATTTTAACGAGCATTAAGATGGGTGAACCGATTGATCACCAAAGGCGGATAGTATTATAATAAAGATCTTAAGTAATAATGTACTATGTATATCTTTCTAATTTTCTGTCAGCTTCCGCAAAATTTCAACTTTAAATTAAAGAGGGAACGATTAAACTGCAATTAATATAAAAACATTTTTTGACTGACACCAAACATTTTTTTTTTCAATATGAGTACTAAATTTCTATAATTTATATAATTTCTCAAAGAATTATGTAACAAAAATTTCTCTAATTTATCATAAAATTTAGTTTTTAGTTTAAATTTCAAAAGGTTTTAAATAACGTCAATAATAATGTTTTATTTTGTTTCGATCTATGGAGCAACTTTGATATACAGTCATTTTCGCCAAAAAATTGTTTATCGCCAAATTTTAGCGAAATGGCCGAATATGGCACAAACGGCAGCATCAGCGTAACGGTTGCAAAAGCTCCACCGAAAAATTGCCAACCTCGCAAGGCGCCAAAGGCCTAAGTGAAGATTAGTGTGCACCAGCTGTTTGTCGCCAATATTGCAACCCATCGGATCCCTCTTATAGCAACAGTACTGCTGTTTTGTTTACTACTTTTTGCAATGGTTGAGTTGTACATAAACTACAATTACATTATGAAAAATGTTAAATTAAAAATATTAAAAAAAATATCGATTAAAGATTTTAATTTTGTTCTTTATTATAATTAAAATTTATTAAATAAAGAAATTTAAGCTTATAATTAGAAGTTATTTTCTTCTTTCTTTTTTTAATGTGAATACGAAGAGAAAATATTGATTCTTTTGCAATTTTTAATTGTCAGTATGCGCTTTAAAAAAATCGTCTGCATTCTCACTTTAAAAGACACCTGCAATGGAATTCTTCCCAATTCTCGTAATTCTTTTGGTGTTATAACGGGTGGTTCCCTTCATAATTAATTAAGTCGGGAGTATTTCGAACCTGTAGAATGGATGAAGGGTGAGTGGAATATATTTTTTTACAAGTTGATGAAGGTGGGAAAAGTATGTTTGTTTGAAATTTTATATGGAGAATGTTCCGATTGCTTATTTCTCCGTTTTTTCTTTTCTCTTGGTTATGTACTGTTTCTGTTATCCACACAGTCTTTATGTTCAATGTGCTAGCGAAGGTACCTTCTACCCAAAATTCTCCCGGTACCTTCGGCATCTGTAAAAGGCACCGGGCAGAATTCCCTCTGAAATCCGTTCGTACAACATCCTTCATTCTTTCTTTTCAATTGATTGATTATGTGCAGTTCATGTTATCCACGCAGTCCTTATGTTCAATGTGCTAGCGAAGCTACTAGGTTCCCGCTCCCGCTGCTAGCGAAGCTGTAGGATGTTTTTTTAAACTAAAAAATTCTGCCCGGTGCCTTCGGCATCTGTATGAAAAAGACAAAAAAAAAAAAAAAAAAAAAATACCTATCATTAAAAAGTCCTAATTAGATGGCTTTAAATGGTAACTGTAACTGTTCCACGGAAGTATTTGTTTATTTTGTCCGCTATCTTTATTGGCGACTTGGCATTGTTGGCGCAGCTGGGTGCACACTAAAATTCACTTTTACCGCGCCAAATGACTGTATATCAAAGTTTAGCATGATCTATAAATATATTTCAAAAAATTATGAAGTTTAAATTTTAGACAGCACTTTAGTCACAAGGAACCATATTCTGCGAAATATTCTTGGCATTCCAGCTTTTGAATAAATAAATCGTTCTATATTCTGCTATCAAATCTGGCTGATTTATGAAGTTTGAATATTACGATTTTAGAAGGATGATCATTTTCAAAAACTTAAGCCAATAGCTTTTGAGATACCCTGGGAGATGATTGGCATGCCTTTTGGAGACGGTCGATGAAGTAAACTAAAATCATCCATTTTTATATAAATAATGATATTCAAAATTTCATAAAACAGTCAGTTTTAGTTGATTGCAGCGCAACTCTTTTTATTTAAAATATTAATGTCTCAAAAATATTTTGTTAAATATGATTCGCAAGGCATAGAATCTATGCAAAAATTTAAAATTTGTAATCCATCAGAGCATTTATTGACTCGAGTTACATAAAATATAATTATTTACTTCCCTTAGACCATTTTGTTGCCAGATATATGTATATTTTTAAAGATTTAATAGCTATTGGACCCTGATTAGAATGGATATACTGTATATATTGAAACCACAATTGCTTTAAATAAAACTGATTTATTGAATTAATATTATAAATATAGTAAAAAAATCAGGAGAAAAAATTCTTGCACTTATTTTTTTAGAAAATATCTTATTTCTTATTTATTTCATTTCGTACAGACACGAGCGGAAAATTGCAATTTTCTAGATTTAATTTGCAGTAATAACTTATTTTTGAATCAGAATTTTTGTAAATGTCATGGCAATACGATGATAAAAGTTAATTTTTTGAAATGCTCTTGCATATTAAATTATATTGTTTATTTTGTGCAAACTAAATTGTTGAAAAATATGTTTTAAATTTTTTTAAAATTCATTAAAAATAGGAACTATATTTATGGATTAAAACATTGGTATCATTAAAAAATAATCTTTTAAATTTTAACTTGATGTAAAAATCACTTTTGTACGATAATATTTTCGGAAGTTATCCAAAAAAAGCCCGAAATTTCGCTTAATTTTTAATTTAAAATAAAATAAAATTTCCAATTAAATATTTTATGTAACTTGCCTTTTAATAGCTTCTTCCTCAAAATATTTTTATGTTTTAAATTTTGTTGGTCATAATTAATGGTTAAATTTTCTGGTTAATGGTTAAATTTCACTCATACTATTATAAAGGCATTAAGCCATAATGTTCTATGTATCTCTCTAATGTTCAGTCAGATCTCATAAAATTTTTACTTTAAATTAAATTGGAATTGGTTAAACAGACATTAATATAAAAAGTATTTTTTACTGAAATCAAGCATTTTTTAAAAATATCGGTACTGAAAACAGAGTCTGCAGCACTAAAATCTTATGTGCACTTCAGAATATCTTTCATAATTTTTGTAATATCTGAAGAATTATTATGATGTAAATAACAATATTTTATTTCGTTTTGGTCTATAAATATACTATATATTTAAAATTTAATAATAATAAATATACTATATATTTATTTTTTAAATGTATTAAAAATTATGAAGTCTAAATTTTATACAGTCATTTGATCCTAAGGAATCATGCGAATTCTGCGAAATATTATTGAGACTTCAAATTTTTAATAAATAAATTAACGTTTCTATCTTCTGATATCAAATGTGATCGATTTTTGAAGTTTTCAATAGAATATTCAACATTTTTATAATCTTAGGCCAATCAGTCTTGAGAAATTCTGGACGCTGATTGGAGTATCATTTTTGAGACGGTCAATAAAGTGTTCGATAATCACCCGTTTTTATTGAATAGTTATATGTAAATATTCATAAATCAGTCAATTCTAGAGATGGGTTTATTTGATTTGAATGCAACGCTTTTTATTTAAAATATTAGTGTCTCCAAAATATTTTGTTAAATATGATTCACAAAGCAGACGATCTAGATAAAAGCTAAATATTTGTCATTTATTAGGGCATTTATAGACTCAATATAATTATTTACTTCATTTAGGCCATTTTTGTTAGAAAATTTCGGCATTAAGGTTCTAAATTCCAAATTCTTTTGTCTCCCGTACTTTATTCTAAAATGATGCAATGCATTTTGAACCTGCTTTTGTGCTTCATTAGTATGAATAAATCACTTCACTTGACATTAAACGTACAACTTTTAATCAGTATCATATCTGACATTTATTTAACCCGATAACCGTAACTAATATGGAAATATAAGAACTAAGACACGATATAAATACGTGTCATTATGTCTGTAATGTGATTTGGTGCTGGTCTCAGGTCTTGTAATGACCGTCTATGTATTTATAAGTTTTTCCATCATATCTGTAAATAGTTCATATGCGTTTAATTTTATTTTCTCTTAATAAATTATGTTTAAATTAAACCTTCCCTTTTGTCGGACCCAATCTTTGGAAACTTTTTATTTGTCATCATTTCCACCGCAGTACTCTAATATCAAACGGCTGAATCCCTAGCCGTTATATAAGATATCACTTTAACAATTTTAATACATGTATTTCAATTATTAAAGGTTTAAAAATTAGCCGTTGGGTTTTGAATTGAAAGGATATATATTAAACCATGTTTACCTTAAATCAAGCTGATATATTAAATTAATATATAGATATTGTAAAAGATCGTAGAAATCTTTTATTTGCATTTACTTTTTAAAAATGTCCTACTTCCTTCATATTTATTTCCTTTCATACAAACACGTGCTGAAAATTATATCTTTATATGTTTAATTTGCAATAATATTTCATTTATTTTTTAATTTGAGCTTTTCTCAATATGATGGCAACACGTTGATAAAAGCTAATTTTTTCCCATTGAAGCGTTATTCGCTCGTGCAAGTTAAATTTTATTTTTATTTTGTGCAAAATAAATTGCTGAAAAATATGATTAAATTATTTTTTAAAAATTCATTCAAAATAGAAATTTAATTTATTCGTTAAAATATTAGTATCATTAGAACGACCATAGTTTTTATCTTCAATATGATGTAAAATTAATTTTATGCTGTAATATTTTCGGAAGTTATTGCTGAAAAACGTCAAAAGTTCGCTTAATTTTTAATTAATTAAAATTCTAATTAAAAATTCGAAAAAATCACCTCGAGGTGCACATTCCCGACCCCCAAAATATGCACTTGCCAAATTTGGTAGCTGTCAGTTTAACGGTCTGGCCTGTAGAGCGCCAAAACTCACACATGACATTTGCGGTGTGTTTCGCTAATGTTGTTTAAATTATTTTATAAAAATTATTATTACATCGTAGTAAGTGTTTATATTATAGTTGATGGTGAAACGGGGGCAAAAAAGTGAAAAGTAAAATTTTAAATCACATCAAATGAGCAGCAAATAAAACAATATTATATGCTAATTTTATTTTTGGACACATCGTTTGTGGCAACACTAATGAATAGCTTTTTTGTTTGTTTACTTTTTTTCGAGTACAGGCGCCTCAATCTCAGGAGACACCTGAGCACAAGTTGAATTTGATTGGTTAGTTCTATCATATGACTTCAAACTATACGTCACGGAAAATATTCTGTTGGCTATTTATCTCTCCTTTTGGCAATTAGATGCGTATTTTGGCGAAATTAATTTGGGAATAGATATCAGTATTGTAGTATTTTGTTTTGTAATTGAGTTGATCCAAATTTTACACTCACATCTGTTTTATAATAAAGCCGATATAGAAGAAATCAGGGTCTGCTACATGTTTCTAAGTGTGCTCTCATTTCTATATTTGAAATGAAAATATTATGAACTGTTATTATATAGGTTTAATAGGTTTATAAATGGTGTTTAGGCTTATAAATGTTGTCTTTCAATAAAAATGAAATGCACAGTTCTACAAAACTCTCACTGGATCCATTTTAACATATATGTTCGGAACTTAAGGCAATAGCTTCACAGGGAGAAGCTCTTATTTCTATATTTGAAAAGAAAATATTATGAATTGTTTTTTTATAAAATGCGTTTAAAATAACTGCGTTTATTATAAATTTCAGCGCCGCATAACGCACATTTGAATTCCATGTTTATTCCTTATCCTTGCAATACGAAACATTGCTTACCGCTTTGCAGATAAAAATTGGTTACTGTAAAATTGGCGGAAAACGAATTTGGCGGTTTTCAATTCACTGATCTGACAAACCAATCAGATTCGACTTGTGCTCGGGCGTCTCCTGAGATTGAGGCGCCTGTAAATTTTTCGTCTCTTGGCTAGTAATCGTCTGAATACCTAAGTAATTCACGTGTAAATCTGCGTGGCTTTTTTGAACGGTAATGGGGCAATCCAACGATATGAGACGAAGAAAGACCGAGAGAGAATCTGCCAATTAGAAGAAAAAAGCTGATCGTGAAGCTATTAAGTTGGCGGTAAAATCTTAAAAATTGAATCAATATTTAGATATTGGAGATATGAGCAAAAAGAATGTTTTCATTGTGGAACTTGAAACAGAAGTAGACCGATCGGTTAAAGTGGGCTCACATCATTAAGCTTCCAACGTTGAACGAATGGTTAGTGGAGTTTAAAAACGTGTTAGCTGGAACTGATGAACGAACATGAGTTACAATATCTGTCAACATTGGAGCTGGTGAGCTAGGGCGATCAGCGGCTGAAGGCCCTAAGTTATTAATAATTAATTAATAATTGTTTTAAAACCTTTGGGGAAACAATATTCTGAATCTTTTAGGATTGGAGAATATATATATGTAAAGAATGCTTGAAATCCCTATTCAAAAACTTAGCAACATTTATTTAAACGTGAAAATTGAGAAATGTGCAAGCAAGAATTTCAATTTTATATATGCAATTAAAATTCAGACTGAGAACTAATGCAATTTAATGCTGAGAGATCTGTAAGTTATCGGTTGAGTAGGTAAACAACGGGAAATCTGAATGATTTAAATGAATTTAAAGCTTTACATATTTTTAGATTTTAAATCTTGAATTTTTATAATAATAATTATTTTTAACAGATCAAATATTCACTTTGAAGAAAAGAAGTGGAATAATCACAGCGGAAATGTTCTAATGGGTTTGTTTCTTTATGGGTAAATATACTGTTTTTCTCTTTGGATTCCTTCGATTTATTAAAGAAAATTAAATCAAGAATTTATCAGTTGACGTTTTCTTTGTGAATGAGCTTTCTGAATTTCTCCTACCTATAAGTAGTAAATAAAATGAAAGGATTTTTTTCTGAAAGTTGTTATTTGGAATTGAAAGCGAGAGCCTAAATAGCCAACATTTTTTTTTTTTTTTTTTTTTTTTTGTCAAGCGGGAATGTTTACACTATACTGTGCATTTTGTGTTTAACTTCGTAACATGTACAGAGAGTATTTTAGAACTAAGCGTTTTAATCATTTGGATCCGAAATCTGATGTAGACCTTTAATTTTGCTGTCAAGATTCGATATCTCTTGTTACATCTTTAAATTATTGAGATCACATACATATAAATAGATAAACTAACAGACACTTTATCTTTTAACACGTCTTGTCTAAAATTTGATACAGATAGCTAATTTTGAAATAAAAACTTATGCTTAATTTTATGCAACTAATCCGTAACGTATTTAAGTTATAATATTTATGAGCACACGGACAGACAGACACTGACTTCCCGTGAATTTCATTCAAAATTTTACAAAAATCTGCAGTTATGATTTAAAGGCTGTATTAAAATATAACAACTAAATAGAACACATCTTTTTACTTTCTCGTATACGCAGTATGGAGAAAGTACAGTAATCATTTTAAAAAAATTCGTACTCGAAATTTCTCGTTTTAGACCTTTCTTAATTTAAAGAACACTTTTTTTAGAAATTTTTTGTCTGCCTGTGACAAAGAAAACTCAAAAACTCTTCCATATAGATGGATGAAGTTTGGTACACGATCTTTACAACAAATTTGTATATTTCGATCAGATTTTAAGTAAATTCCGTTCAAAGAAATTATGTCCGTCTGGCAGTTTGCATATAAGATTATACGATAATTACAAAATTTAGAGAACTAAATGGGCAAATTTCTGTACGAAGAATTAGCATCTATAGTATGGACACCTGTCAAATTGTGAACCAAATACAACAAGGAATTGACCATCTCTTGGTCTATAATTTTAAACACATATAATAATTCTTATTCCTCGAGTAAACTAAACATAATTTTTATTTTTATCTTACAATGAAGAAAGCAACAGACAGAAACCAAAAATCACGGATAGAATATTTAGAAAAACAATGAAAAACGGCCTGAATTTCATTGTAGCAAAGAAGTCCGTTGTTGAAACTTATGTTAAAAAATTGACAAAATTCAGAAAAAGATTTCATGGCAAATTGGTATTAATAAAATGAAAATTTTCTAGATTTTAAAATGATATAAAAATAATTTTGTTCGTTAAGGTTTTTGGAAATTCTTCACACGTTATATATATTTTTCTGACAAATTTTCGCAATCATTATATTCATGGCGTATATTTATTAATGTAAAAAATACTATTGTTCAACTTTGAATAAATAAATTCAAATGAAAACATAAACATACCAATATTAAAAAATATTAAAAATGATGTCTCACTACATTCTGTTAAAATCGATATTAAAATGTTAATTTCAAAAGTAATATTTTTACTTGTTTCAGTTTAAATTATTTTATATCTGATATTTTTTATAGAAAAATAATTTTATAGGATTAAAAATATATAAATAAAATTATTCATAACAGCTTAATACTCAAATTTAATAAAGCCTCTAAATGATATAAGAGTCGAATTGATTCGGAAAATCTGTAAAGAAAATCTATAGAAAAAGATGATTGGGATAAAAAGAACATGCACACGAGTAATATTTTGTATGATTTATAATAGCAGAAAACAATTCTGCATTAAAATAAGTATAATAAAATACCTCATACTTTATATAGAATATTCTAACTTAACAGGAAAATCTATTCCTTCATGTGACGAAACTGGCATAAACTTTCATAAGTCATGCGGGTTCTTTTTTTAGTGATCCTTTATCTTGAAATCTAGTTCAGTTTCACCTCAAACTAAATTCCAGTTTTAAACATTTTATTTATCTCTGTAAATGTGCTTACGCTGCAAACTTCCAGCTCACTGCAGTAAAATATCTAGCTAACCTTGACGTGCGACCTTAGTCCTGGTCAAAACACTGCTCTCTGTTGTTTTATGAGCGAGCAATGAATCATAGAGAACGAGCACGCAAAGAAATCCAAAGCACAATGAATAAAACATTTTTTTGTGCACCAAATCAGGAATTTTGTAGCAAAATTACAAAGTAATTATGATGAGAAACTCAAGATCAAACTTGAATTACTTCATAGATATGGAATTTTAAGAAGAAATAGTAGGAATCGGATAGTGAGAGAACGATCGTACAATGTTATCGGACTAATGTTAATTTTAGGTTTAAATATATACCAGGCTGCTCTAATCGATGATTTCTTTGTGATCACTCTGCGTTGGTATAGGAGAAAGTATTAAGAACAGACATTGCTTATTTCGTGAAACGTGATTGCTATTTGCGTTGCGCTTATAGTGTGCTCAGATTTCTTTTCAAAAACTTACTAATCATTCAAATTACGTTTTTAAACATAATTTGATGTTTAATAACATTTTTTTTGACGTTGAATTATCGCGAATTCATCAGGTGAAGATAACAGGAGGAACGTGAAGATGAACAGAATCCAAATATCACACAATACTATTATATTTCTGAAAGAGATTTTAAAAGCAACTCAATTAGCATCAAAGAAAATAAACATAGTGTTTTATATGAATAATCGCAACTAAAAAAAGAATTTAGTGCGTCCCAAATGTTCAGGTTTTTTCTTTTAGTAAACCGAAAAATTTCTAAAAACCTATGGTAAATTTCCTAAAATCTCCCATTCCCAAATGCAAAAAACCCTTCTCTATGATCATAGCCTTGACTAGAATGTTTATTTATAATTTCCATTTCTTACTACGCAACAGGACAAATATTATTCGTTTCGGAACAGATTTGATATACAGTCATTTTCGCCAAAAAATAGTTTTTCGCCAAATTTTAGTGAAATAGCCGAATGTGGCGAGAACGGCAGCAATAGCGTAACGGTAGCAAAAACGCCAACGAAAAATTTCCAACCTGGTATATCAAAGCTTAGCCTTCGTTTCCGCCAGTTAAATGTAAGCATGCGCAAGAATACTCATTCTAGCTCAGAAAATTTTTAAGTACATTAACAATGCATGATCGTTCCCTCGCTATCCGCTTCTGAAACAGTACTTCATTTCGGATATCAAAGATAAGGCATTAATTGTATCTTCATTTGTAACAACAATATTATATACTAAACAGCTTATTTATAGTATGATAAAACAAACACAACAAACAAACGATTATTTTTATTAATCCATTTCCCCTATGCTATGCTATTTTATTAATGATTTTCCCCTATGCTACACCTCTTATGCGAAGAATCTCGTTATTTTCAACAGCAAACACATGGTGAAGGCATATCTTCTTCTCTTTAAACTTGTAAGCCATGTCAACTTCAGGATGTTTAATTCTAACTGTTTGAACGAGCACCTGGCCCACGAACATGGCTGATTTTCGGTGAAATCGGTTTTAAAACTAGTTGTAGAATTCTTTTATTCCGAAATTGAAGCTTCCGCCAAGTCAATATAACCTTTCAAGTCATTGAGAAACCAATGTTTCCTTATGGACAAGAATAGAATTGCATTTTTGAAAAACTGTACTTTTTAAAATATTAATGATAATAAATTTCTCAATTTTTTCCCGACTGTGTTCCTGCCTTGCCGGGGCGGAGAAGCTTGCGTGCATCAATGACCCGAAGGGCTATGCCGGCGGTAGCTTGCTACTGGTGGGGTCTCCCTTGCTGGACAGACCGAAGGGTAAGTATCAGACGAAGTACACCACCAAGAGCTAAGACAGATCTCTATCTTTTTGGTGCTCAGATCCTTGGATCAACAGAGGCTGCATCTCATCTCCTCCTTATGATTTCGTTGACCCATCGGGCTAATTTCAGAGCCCCATGACGTTCATTTTCAGTGGATCCGTACGTTGACATTTAATAATAAATTTCTCAATTTTTCATTTTTTTGTACATTTTTTTTAAAAAATTTAAAATTATTATAACTATCTCTTCAATTTCAATTGTACATTACAGAAAAAAAAACATTAAACTAACAAGAGTGGTCCCCCCGAAACTTTCTCGAATGTTTTCTGATAAAATTGTTATTCCCTTCTTTTCCTGCAGCGGAAAAGTGTGGTCTTTGGGCAAAGCCGTGAATGTTGTTGACTTTTAAGTTGTTTTTTTTTCATTGTTGTTCAAAAAACAGATTGGAGTTTTGTAGCTCACAGAATAGTAAAGAAAACCGAATAAGCAATTTGCTCACTGTGTTGTCGATTTATTGAAATTAAAATTTGAATACAGAACTGCAGTTTTAATACGATACATAACAGACTTCATTTGTTTAAATCGTCGGATTTGTGAGTTATCGTGTTTATAAGCATAATAATTTAATCCACATCCACCCCATTTTATTCAAAATTAGGTATGGATCTATATTTTCGATACTAATTCTGCGTGACAAAAAAATCAGAACATTCGAAAGACAGATTCCCCGTGAATGCATTTCGATCAAAATTTCATAGGAATCTACAAATTTGATGTAATGTCTTCATATCAAATTTATTCTATCAATGTCTTTTTCAATTATCTGGTTCACAGACGTATAAATGGAGCGATATGTAGATATAATTCCAAAAATGGGTTTCTTGAACTCAAAAAGGATTAAAACATAAATATTCGCCAAACATTTCGAATTCGAATTTTTTCATAATTACAATACTTTGTTCATATCTCCTTCCTTTAGAAGAAAATAAGAATGCACATTTTGTTAAATTATTAAAATATTTAATGTCATTATGAAATTCGACTTTTCAAAAATGTTTTTAATCACTTCATTCATTTTATTTTATTATATTATATATATATATATATATTGCAAACGGTATTTGTGTTTTATGTACCAAAAAATAATAGATTTCAAATAGAACAGGGGTTTGTTTACCCATTTAAATCACTAATGATTATAAGATATATATATATATATATATATATATATATATAATCTAAATTTTTTTGATATTGTAGTCAGATAAAATATATGTATGAATTGTGTGTCAGTGAAGCATAGTAAAATCACGAATTCTTTGAATATATCATTTTTAAACGATTACACGATTTGAGGAATTTTTATTTGTGTAAGTCAAACAAATTTTTGAAGATAAATGCCCATTTTCTAATTTTTTATATGATTCAAATGCATTAATTTCCAAATTGCCATCCTGAGTGGATCGTGAAGATTTCAAAAGTTCCAAGAGGTTTAGCATTATCGATATTTGTAAGCAGAAGAAAACTTTCTTCGAATTTTTATGCTTGTGCTGATATCGTATTTTTTGATAAAAATGGAGCAGTGAAATAGTTTTTCATCCAACAAAAAAATCATGAAATAGAAGCAATTTTGAAAGCTTTGGGACAGAAAATACATTTTAAGAATATTAATTTTAAAATAAATTAATAAAATCCTTCAGTGCAAAATATCGAAATTTTCTCCATTTTTATTTATATTTCAAAACACCAGACCGTTGCTACGGGAGTAATTACAGGAATTTACATAACACACGGTGTGTCTGTTGTTGTTATACAATCTAGATTAAAAGTAGACAAATGTTTGAAACGTGCTGTTTTATCTTTATGAGCCGCGCAGGTGGAAGTGTTCCATTATTCTTTGCGTATTTAAAAAAGTAAATAATCTGCTATTGCACCTGCCTTTTCCTTCGTAGAAAAATAATTTTCAATGCAAATGGATGCAGCTTGCATATAAAAGGAAATGTAACAATTGTCATATTTTCTAGCAGATGTATTTAAGATAACCCTAAATGTAAACAAGGTTGTCCAGCAAGGGGATCCCATTTACAGTAAATTTCAGTTACTGTCTTTTTTTCTTCCCTCCGCCCCACTTTTTCGAATAATTTATCTTTTTCCGAGACAGTGTGATCATATGGTATCAAAGTTGCGATAAAGTGATGCATAATATTTAATTTTTATACTATTTCAGCCTTTGCAATACATATTTATAATTCCTTCATTCTTGTCAATAACTTTCTAATTCATATCATGATAACACTTGCTATTTTTTTTATTTTATTTTATACTGTAATTAAGATTATTTGATTTGACATTATATTAAAAAAATTATTCTAAATGTTAATATCTTCTGAAACTGTCAGATCATGTAAGCTGATTAGATATAACTTTAATCTTTGATAATTCTTTTTCAAAAATTCGAAACTATATACGTGTAAATAATTTCTATCTTATAACAACTATATCTTCAGGGATTGAACAAAATATCTGTTAAGTTATATGATAAAAGAAAAAAAAAAGGATTTTTGATATAATTACATATTTTCGAATTGAAAATAACTGAGTTTGACGGCCGACTAATTAGTTCATTATATATAAGTTGGAGAATATTGCATAGTAGTAAATTGACGTAATCGTTCCAATTGTTGAGACTGGAAAATTTTGTGAAACTTTCAGTTTGCAATATTGCTCAAAAAGGAGGGTGGTGGGGAGGGCAGGAGACTAGTGATTTCATGCATAAATGTTATAAATTTTCATACATATTCTAGTCAGGTAAATTAGATGTATAGTGAATCATCATTTCTAATATTTCTCAAGAAAATAGAAAATTGTGTGCGTGGAGAATGGGGCAAGCGACTATTGATGACAGACAAAGGAGTCAAAAACTTTCGCATAAAATAAAAATTGGTGAAATCATTCCATTGGTTGTGGAAAGGCTGGTATCTTTGATTTTGTAAATTATTATAAATATACTAGCTGGTACCCGACGCTTTGCTGCTGCGGAAAAAATAATTTAGGAAATAACGTTTGAAATAGCTGTCTTATTTATGATAGAAAGAATGATATTTATGTTCGTATCAGCAATGAATACATTAATTGAAATTGACATATAAAGGAGAAGTACAAATAATATGTATTCTATTTTTTTAACTTTATTATTCAATTGATTTAGGGTAGACAATCTTTTCTGTTTTTCCGTCTTCAGCAAAAACAAATAAATTTTTTGACTGTCTAATTCTTAAGCATCCAGCATATAACTGGCCATGTGAAAAGTATGGATTTTCTAACTTTAATCCGCACACTTGAAGTGATTGACCTTGCACCTTGTTGATGGTCATCGAGAATGCAAGTCGAATGGAGAACTGCAGTCGTTTGAAATCAAAAGGCATGTCGGTGGGAATAATGGGAATATGGAATGAACACATCTTCTCCAATTGACTTTCCGTTAAGAATAGTTGCCTCGCTTCTTGTTGCATATCGGTCTTTTGGTTCTGATGCGTGTGATCAGTTAACATATAAATGTTGTCTTTCGATTCTTGTCTCATGTTGATCTTCAAATTCTGAAGCACGTGAATTTGCAATTCGTAAACGATCTGCTTTATTGCTCGCTTGTCGTTCCTCGTTTGTTTGAGAATCCCGAATTGGGTTATTCCTGCGTGTTGCGATGATATATCTATTAAGTGACGAACATTTGGGGACATACTTTTTTTCAAAGCAATCAACACGATATACGCTTGCATAACCGAAATATTGTTTGTCGATTCACTGAATAAACAGAAAAATTACTATTTGCACGGGAAAATTACCATTATATATAACTTAACTTGATCGGCATCGATAATAATAATTCTATTAGTATGTGTTAGATGAACTCTGAATTGTGAATATGTGCGGTTTGCCGAAGACCAAATATTGTGCACGCTGAATGACAACATCCTGTGTAGATGACTATTCATTAATGAGAAGAAAAAAATAAGCGCTTGCACTAAATATTTTCGATTTCATTTTACTTAAATTGATTGACATCAATCATAATAATTTTCTTTCGTTTGATATATGTGCGATTAATTCCGAATGACATGTTCTCAAATGCCAATTCTAAAATATAACCTTCGCACAAGTGCAAGCAATAAGTTTGCAAAGATTCATCGCAATCGGTTGAACGGTATGGCAGCGCCTAAGGTACGAACAAACAAAAATTCCTTTTTATATATTAGACACTCTATGCTTTCTATTTATCTCCTACATCAATATCAAAAAATAGAAAATTATCAGAATACGCTAGATGATTGATTTATAATATGGTAACTTAATATTAATGTTTCATAATCTAACAAATAATTAGTGTCTTGTGTAAATATGAAATATTTTTCTCGGAAAAAAATTATTTTAATACTTTTGAATTTCTTGGAATGAATTGTGTTCCAACTTCTTGAAAATGAATAATGAAATTCAGAGTTTTCACCACGTAAACACATATATTGAACTACAGCAAATTGTGTGTCTTCCAAAAATTTTCAAAACAAACGACAAAAAAAAAGTTGTTATGCAAAATTTATCTTAAAAGATATGAAAAATTTAAACGATAAAAAGTAAAACAAAAAATAAATCATGAAAACTAAACATGTTAAGAGAGAAAATGAGATGTTTGAACAAGAATTGATGAGTTTTGTTTTAGCTTTATATCATGTTCTCACGTGAATAGATTTAATAACACTGGTAAATATTTTACTAAACTACTAATTTCACTGCAACTCTTAAGATTTTCTGCTTGTCAACATTCTTCTGTTATGGTACATTTTGGAATAATTACTATTCAAATGACTTGCTATGTAAGGGTCGAAACAGGAAAAATCCACATAAGCATTTTTTAAAAACTGAACGAAATATTTCTGAGGCAAAATATTTTCTCTATTTTGCTTTCAAAGGAAAGAGAAAAGTTTTAATACGATTCAAGTCAGAACTCAACTATAAAGATAAACAAAACAATTGTAAAGAAACTACAATTTTTTTAGGTATTCAAATGGAATTTTAATTAAGCTCAAGTTTCTTAATAGAATCATAAACTTGATCGACTGTGGACAGCTGAGCATATTTTATGGACAGTTCTGTTTTGTTGAGGCAGAAAATAGAGAGTGAGTCACTGATTACATTGCACTGCATACCAATTTGCGAATGAATCATGAATTATTAAAATGCAACTGAATAAATAGTTGAAATTATTGTGAGTCGACAGAATTTACATTATCAAATAAGATAAAACTATCGCATCCTCTTACATAAAAGATAAAATTGAAATTTGGAATAGAAAGTATTATCAGTTAATGATTTTATTTAATCATAATTAAACGCTAAATTTATTTGTAACAAGCTGTCTTTGACGACCAGTTGGTACACTGGGATTAATATATATATTATATAAACACTGCGCATGCGCGAATTTTCTACTCCAGTTGGTGTAACGCAATGGATATTAGAAATTTTTATTTTTCTTTATTCTGTTTTGTTTTAATTTAAAAGTATTTCACAATAAATAAGAAAGATTAATTTACAATGTTTAATTTTAAATGCATCAAATACTAAGAAAATAAACAAAATCGTTTGAAATAATCGGTCGAAAACATGTTAAGCCTAGCCCCTTTAGCGTGGGGGGAAAAAACTGGAGCCTTACTCATTTGGAGATGGGAAAATGAAGACTTTTGGCGAGAAAGTTAGTTTTTAATTAATAAAAAATTAGCCACACAATTTACCGGAATAAATAGTACCCTTTGCCCTATTCCAAACTATAATCTATTTCTGTGCTAAATTTCATCCAATTCCGTTCAGCCATTCTGGCGTGATTGACTAACAAACATCCATCCAAACTTTCACATTTATAATTGTACTATATATATAACCCATATTGACTAATTCTAAAATGTTCTCTTGTTTCCTGTGTTTCCTGTTCCCATTCCACCTTTCTTATCTGTTTAATGTGCACGAGCTCTAAAATAGCTGAAATCGACAAGTTCCCATACTTCGAGTGAAGGTATAAAATTCTTCCAACCTAAACACATTCTTTCAAAAGATCCCCATGATTCCCTTACCTAAATCGACAAGTGGAAAGAAATCTCGATCAGAATCTCACAGTATATAATCATTGGGACAAATATTTCTGCCATTTTTTATGCTTTTTCTCTTTTCGCTTTTGTGTTGTGATGTGGATTTACATTGGTCGCTTCTTGCTTGTAATACAGATTACAAGCAAGAAGATTCCATGCTTCTCGGGATGGAATAAGGCGAAGTTTTGAAATTACAAAAGTGTCTCTCTCTTCGGCCACGAAACTGCTTTAAAATATATGTGTTTACACACCCACACACACACATTTGGAAAGAGAAGCATTAACTTTTAATATTTTTCCCTTGCAAGTAAAGTCTTAATTTCCAGTATAACTAAGCTCCAAATATTTTATTAAAAGCATGCTATATATTGAAATTTGCACAACATGGAAAATAAGCCGTAATTTCACATCTTGTTGATCAAGAATGAAAAAAATTTAGGATGAAGTATTAGTACCCGCAATAAAAACAAATTGAGTTTCACTTGAAAAATGATATATATTGTTGTGAAATATATTTCAAATATTTTTTAATTGATTAAAAATAGAAAAAATTGTATAGTAAAAAATACATAATTAAAAAGATTATTTTTGACTTTTAGATGATATAAAAACTCTTTATGTGTTACAACATTTTCGAAAGTTATCCCTGAAAAATCACAAAGTTTTCAAATCATTTTTAATTAAGTTCCAATAAAAATTTAAAAATAAAATCATTTCGAAGGACACATTTGTAGGCTCTAAAATATGTATGGACCATATTTTGGTAGATTTTTGTGAAACCGCTAGGTTTGCACAGCCCTAACATACCTACGTTCATTTTTATTAGTAGAAGACATCGAATCCATTTATTCAAAATATAACCAATTACAAAAAAATGTATTTTTAATTATATCTATTTTTGAATAATAACACAGAATGCTCCTAGCATTGCATTTTTCCAAAATTAATTTTTGTGTTATTAGTAATCTTTTGTTTAACGATTAGATATTGTTTAGATTTGGAGTGCAAATTAAGAATGTTATTCATAATTTGCAATAATAAATATCAATTTCATAAAAAAAATTGTTGGCTCCTGAATACTCATATGTAAATATTATTCTACTTTTCATAGAACTCATATTATACTTTAAAATAATATTTCTTTTAAAAATTTACTTTCCATTAATTTGTCACAATATTATTTAAAATAAGGATTGGGATACAAATTGGCATGAATTCGGAATATGTCATCACTGAGTTAGTCTGCGTACACAGCCTTAGTTAATTTCAAACGCGCTGGTATGTTTAGGTATATTTTTTTATCACATTTCGTGAATGCACCAATTTAAAACTAGATTTACGTTGTAAATCAATTGACTTTCAGTTTATTGCTATATATATAAGAAAACTGAAAATTATTTATTTCAACACACATACATATTTATAAAATTTCTTATTCTGTATTTTTAAATATAAATTCATCTCTCCGTTAGCTATTTAATTTTGTATATTTGAATATAGTGTAATTATTAGGTAGATTCTTATAGGGAAACTACTTATTCAATGGTTCTCATGACATGACTTTAGGAAAAATTCGGCATATTTTCACCGATCATGGTTCCTAGAGCCCAAAACCACACTTCGTTCAAAAGTTTATAATATATATATGTATATATATATATATATATATATATATATAACGCATGTTGTGAACAAGATAACTGCAGTAATTTCGATTAAATTTTAACCGGCGCTTGGAATATGTTGATAGAAATGTAGAAACCTCGGACGAGTTCGTAAATGAAAGGGGATGGAAATATTGGAAGTTTGAAGTTTTCATTTCGCTATAACTTTATTAATATTGATGATACAAAAAAATCCAATTGGTGAAATTAGCGCCTTATTAAAATAAACAACTTGTGTGTTTAAAATTTTTTCAAAAATTGCACCTTAAAAGTTAGGGGATAAAAAGTCATTTTCAAGTCCTAATTTTGTCTGAAATCAGATTCATGGAATATTAACTTATATCGAAAAAATATCGACGAAAGGAATCTACCTGTGCTTTCCAGCTTTCGGAAAGGAATATTTTTTTAATGCTATGATAGAAGCTGATTATCTGAATGATTTTATAATTATTTGCTTTAAATATGTGGAATTTGTGCTAAAAATACCTGAGAAAACAGACAGAGCAATAAAAATGTAGTAATAATATGAATGTATTACTTTTATTGTTCTCTATAAGTAAAAATATCGTAATATCATTAGTAAAACTGTTGTCAACAATATATTTTATTTTAAATATTTTCTCCATAAAAATTATTTCAATTAAATTTTTTCATAAAATTTCATTTTGATGTGGCACTCAAACTGACTCATTTTAGCAGAAATAGGTAGATAATCTACAGTTCCAAATATAATGATATGTAAGGTAATTATGGAAGGCAATTAATTAAATAGCTATCTTTAATTAATGAAAGACAAGAAAATATTTTCATCCCAACTACCGCTGAATACATCAGTTTATTTATAATAAAACATTAATACAGAAAACAATACCGAATAAAAAAAATTTTAAAAAGTGTTCACAAATTTGCTTACCACTGTGATTATTTTGCTATAACACTTTCATCTTCAGTATGTAATCGTGGGAATACCAACACCCATTGGTGGGTCATTAAGGCCATCTGTGTATTCATAATTTAGTTTTTAAATTTCCATTAACCCCGTAGGTGGTGAACTGCAGCAGTCGTCAGGTTCTTTAAACGGACCCTTTTATTTCAATTAAACAAAACCATTAACACTGTGACGGAATCTCAATCCGTGACAGAACAGAAAGTGCCCATAAACCTGCATATTAAATAAGACCACCTTTTACTCATTCTGTCAGTTATTTAAAGAGTTACGGTTCTGTGGTTCAGTGGAGCAAGTGTTCCGAAACGACGATTCTATTAAAATCGTGAGTGGAAGTTTCAAGTATCTGATTTCGAATCTTTTGGAGCAGGTGGAATATCAATGTTGTCCTAAATAAAATTAATCAGGAAGATGACAATACACTATTGCAGCTTTATAGGTTGGGGATAAAATGTATTGAACTGACTACCACGACATTTCAGACATGCTGAATGAAAATTTTTGAAAAAGTTATTCGAATTTTTTATTTACATTCTTTTTTTTTTGTTGTTGTTGTTGTTGAAATGAAATACAATGATGCATTCTGCGAGAGCGTATTACGAAATAATTTCTATTTTCTAGTTTAAATATTTACATGAATATTATTTGCTATGCTGAAAATAACAAGAATTTCACCATTCTGGATAGACATTTTAATTAAACAAAATTAATTGCTGGACTTTCCATTCTAATATCTTTAGTGTATTGATTGCTGTTTGTTCGTTTTAAAATTAAAGAAACTATTGAAACTGTTTATTTGAACTGCAATGGAAGTCTCTGAAATTTTCCGATTCATGCTACTAACATATCAAATGTAAATCAAAACAAACTCTCTTTTGATCTATTTCCATCTCTATTAATAACATAGAAGTGCGTATGTATATTTTTATTACTTCGAAGTAAACTGATTGAGCTAGAGCATCTAAATTTAGCAGGAATATAACTAGTGCACAAAATACGCATCTTGGGGTGAATTTAAAAAAATGAATTAGAATTTAAATTAATTAAAAATAAAGTGGAATTTTGACACTTTTCTGTGATAATATTTAATAATATCACTGCACGGAAACAATTTTTTCACCATTTTAAGATTTTAGAAATTTTCTTTTTAATGATAATAATTTATTTCACAAATAGTTTTTTTTTTAATTTTGACAAACTTAAAAAATATCATTAAGCATAATTCGCAACAAAATTTTCATCATTGCATTGAAATTCAAACCATTCGCATTATTTCAACGAATATTCAGTTTCTACTTTTTCTTCCATCGTTAAAAGCCAAGAAATGAAAATTGTCTTCCTATTTCAATATTCGTTTTTAACAGAATAGTGCATTTTTACTTACTGATTTTATTTTAATTAATTTTGGAGTAATCTAGAAACATGATCCATTGAGAAATTCATTATACTAGGAAATAACCTCATGTAATCTGAAGTTGTTATTATTCTTTCATTTTTTATCAACCTGCTTCAATTTATATAATATGCTACTCACCTTATATGCACCGCATGTTATATTATCATTTGTATGCATTTACAATACAAAGCCACAATGTAATTCTGTAACTTTGCTCTGTATTTATTACAAGTGTAGTTATAGACCGAAAGTCGTTTAATTCCTTAGAAGAATTTGGTTTCAAGTTTAATATAGATTTATGCTTTAGATGATAAATAATCAATATCAGAAATAAAATAATAAGAAGAAGATATAAAATATCAATATAAAATAATCCATGCATCAAATTTTATTTATCTTGCACTCCTGTTTTTTATCGAACAGTCAAACAGAAATATTTCCTCTAAATGTATTTTGTTCAAAATTTGAGGCAATCTATAAATTTAGTTTAAAGACCTAATACCATCCAGCTGAAAAAAATTCATCTGTCTTGTTGGAAGTATTTTTGAATTTTCATGCCCAGAGAGAAAAGGAGACAGATATAATTCCAGTCAATGGGAATGTCTCCCTGTAACTATCTCGCATACTTTCCAATAAATTGGGGATGTTGGATAAAGCCTCGCATGGCATTGGTGAATAATGGTTACGAAATATAGTTCTTTGGCGTGAATCTACCGCGCGAACATGTATTTTGGACACCTTTTTCTCGATTAATTGACACCAAAATTTGGCATGAAACTGCAGATAGTCACAAAATAACGAATAGGGTTTCATTGATCTAAGTTATTGCATTTACGTGCATGAGAAAGTACAGAAAGAAAGACGGCTAGCCATTTGACAAGTTTGGTTCAAAATTTAAGAACAATCTATATTTTGGATGGTAAACTTGTATACTAAATTTATATAGCTATTTGACTTTTTTAGATATTGAGCTCGCTTATACTCGTACAGCCAGACAAAGAGACTTCCAGTGTTATGGATTATGTTCAAATTTTGATACAAGTTCATGTATCAAATTTTATTCGTTTAGCTCAAAGCGTTTTTGAACTATCAATTATCATGTTCAGATATTTATAATGCCAAAAATGCATTTTTTGGATTGAAAAATAGAGATTTGTCAAAATCTTGATTACGAATATTTTTTAGTGATTACAATACTAAAGTCAAATTAAAAGAAAGAAAAAATTTGTTTCAGAAAAATAATCCAAACAGTGAGCTACAACTGTTTACTTACTCATGCAGATAAAATATGTGGGTGTGCCTTGAACATAATCTACATCAGATTTGAACAATAGCTTGTAATAGTCACTCGAACCTTGGATTGGTAACGAAGTAACATTCCTGCGACAGCCGCTGTGATGCATGTTAGACACAAAAATCCTTGCAGTTATTTTCCAATTTCAACCGAAACATTTCAAGAAGTATTTTATAATTTTATATATTAGAATGATGACAACAAGAATTTCATCAATCTTCGTTTGTAAAACTGCATCGGGCATTTTCTAGTTTCTAATTAACAATAATTCCATTCATACACTTTAATGTTTCATGAATTATGCATCTAAGGGCCTATTTCCCCTCATTCATTTGCTTAACAGTTTCCTTCTATTATATATTGCTATGTTATTAATTTCATTGCAATGTTATCTGATAACCGTATCTCTAGCGATATCAGTCTGAATCTCCTGCATTGTACTAATTTCCTTTAATATGTATCTTCCGTCATTATTTATTTTATAAAGTGTTACAATTGAATGTAATTGCTTACTTATTAAGTTACTGGAAAACTCTGTCCTGCTTGTATTATCGATTGATCTATTTAATTATAAGTAAATCAGAATGTTTTGGGATGTAGATGTTTACATATTAATAATGATAGCTTAACTATGCTGATCAATCATAAAATTTATTTATAATTTTTTTTTACTTGCTCGTGTACATAGTATAGAGAAAGTATACTAATCGTTCAAAAAATTCGAATTCGAGATTTCGATGAATCTCAACGTTTTAGACCTACCTAAGTTCGAAAAACACATTTTTGGAAAATGTCCAGCCGTCTGTCTATCTGGGACAAAGATAACTTAAAACCGTTTTGATGTATGGTCTTTTTACAAATTTGCAGATTTCTATAAAATTCTGAGTAAAATCTATTCAGAAGAAGTCTGTCTCTCCGGCTGTTCGAATATATGTAAACATGATAACTACAAAACAATGAGAACTAGATAAATAAGATATACACATATTAAACATTTATGGTAAGTTTCACCTTATAGTGAGTTCACCTAACAAAGTTTCAGTCAAAACCAACAAAGGGTAGACTTTATGTAGGTCTGTACTTTCAGAAACATATAAAAGCGATAATTTAAAAACGCAGTGTCTTGAATATATCAAATTAAGAATGGGATTTTGTGACTGCAAGTACGGTTATGTGTCAATTTCTTTGTTTCAATCAATTGACAAAAACGTGTCTAAAACATAAATTCAATGTTTGGGTACTATTAAAAAAATGCCAAGGATTAATCGCCGGAAAACTCGGCAAGGATGATATAACATATTCGGTAAAAATGCTCAATTCGCGCAAAAAGTTAATATTTCGTAACTACTGTGATCCAATGTCATGCAAGGCGTTCTCTGGCATGACAAGTTTATTACAGTGTATGCGAGAAAGTTTTGGGAAGACCACTCCCTCTGATTTGTATTAAGTAATTGAATCTAAACATCACCACGAATTTAAAAAGAAAATCTAAAGCCTTTTAATAATAACAAAGTAAGCACCAATTTGTAGACTTAAAATTATAAATGAGACTGGTCTGCATTAAAATATCTCGAAAATTTTCTAGTTAGGGTCTTTCTTGTCTTCTTACACCCGTATAAAATTATGGACCTTGGATAAGGCTGAAAAAAGCAAACAACAGTTACAAAATACAGCATAGTTGGGCATTATTTTAACATTTTTAATGAATCTGCCTTGTGAATATGTACTTGGGGACCCCTTTTTTGCCAACCGTATGAAACCAAAATTTGACATGGAATTATAATGGATATCACAAGAAAATATATCAAAGTTCATTGATTTCAGTCATTGCGTTTAGGAGTCATCTGGGGTCACGGCAGTGCCCCCGCCAAGTCGAGCAAAAACAAGCGGAACGGCCGTACCATCCTTTTCTCGAAGCAGTTCAGGCCATTTTCGACCCCCTATAACTTCGTTGTGAATAAAACTAGAAGCCTGAATTTTCAGTAACCAAGAAGGCATGATATAAATACGCTATATTTCAAATTTCATTAAATTTGAACCAGTAGTTTAAGAATTATAACTAGTCAAATTTTGTGTATTTTGTCACTGACTGATTGACTGACTGATCGATCATCAAAATTCTAGCAGGCATAGAAGCTTCAAATTTAGCATGCAATTAGTGTTTAGTGTATAAATAGAGGAAAAACTAAAATATGCATGTAATAATGGACGGATCGATAAATTTCTCGAAGTTTCGAGCATTATCCATTTTGTCGGCAGATTCGTCGCCAAATGGTCGCCAAGTTTATCACCAAGCTCTGGGATCAATGGCTCGGAATCCGACAGCATCCAATACAGATTACTGTAAAACGACCTTTCTTATGATGACACTATTCGCGCTGGTAAGCAAAATTACAGGTTTGTAACAATATCTAATTTGAAATAATTCAATTTGAAGCTGTGGAAGCTGCAAATGCAATGGTTGACTTTCTGAGAATCAATCTGGTAGAAGAAGAGCAAACTGGTCTTCAAAGTATGATCGCAAAACTTAATGCCGATCAAAAAAGAGTCTTCGATATGATCACAAATAAAATGGACACAACTGATAATAACGCTGACGTTTTACGCTTTTTTGTGAGTGGAACTGGTGACACTGGAAAGAGCTATTTAATAAAAACTCTGAAAGTTTGGGTTAAGACGTATTTGAACAAAAAAAGTGGCAGTTAGTGCTCCAACAGGAATAGTTGCATTCAATGTGAATAGATTGACTATACATAGACTATTGCAGCTGCCTCTAGAGCACAAGCAAACACTGAAGTAGAAGCCACTTTCTGATGAAGTGGTCCAAGTTCTGAGATGAAATTTGAAAGAAGTAGTGTTATTTATCATAGAAGAAGAGTCGATGAGAAAAACTGTAGCTGAAGCTCAAGAAGTAGTACCAGAAAAGAAAAAGAGGAAGACTACATACAAAATAATTAGAAAAGGGCTATCTACAAAAAGACTTGAGATGCCATCAAAAACATAACTTGTAAAAAAACCAAGTCTCGCAACTCAGTTCTTCTATCGAAAAAGTTGTGAGATCCATGTAATACCAAGTCGGTCAATTTATTCAGTCCCTACTACATGAAAACACAATGTATCTTTACATTAAATTAGATTACATTAACATATTATATTAAACTAGATTGTTTAGTGCGATTGCCAAGTCAATCTATTTATTTAAACCATAAAAGATTTTTAATATTGATATGGTCATTATAAGATGTTGTTAGGTTAGCTAATTACGTAATAATTTAAGACAAAAGCACCCTTAAGTAGGGTCTGAATAAATTGACCGACTTGGTATTACATGGATCTCGCAACTTTTTACCGTAGAAGAATCTAGACTTGGTTTTTTTTACAAGTCATGTTTTTGATGGCACTGAATTTACATGAATGCGACTGTACAGACAGAAGTCAAACCTTTGGCAGATTAGGTGCAAATTTGATAAGAATCTACATTTTAGATGGATAAACTTGTGTGCCAAATTTTATCTGCCTTGCACCCGGATAGGCGGATAGACAAATTTCCTTGGAATGGATTTTCTTCAAAATTTGATAGAAATCCACACATTTGGTTTTAATCCCGTGTACTAAATATTAATCCCTCCAGCTAAAAGCGATTTTGAATTATCTGTTCACAGACAGACATAACGTGTTTGTCGAACTGGGGAAGATCTGAAATGTGGATTCGACAAAATCTCGAGTTCGAATTTTTAAATTATTACAATGTTTCTTGTATATTTCGTATATAAGAAAGTAAAAATGGCGATCTGTTGTACAATCTAATAAATAGAATGTAAAGTAATTCAAAATCATTATACCAATTACAAATAAACATAATTTTTTGTCAAAAGTAAAAATAAAAGAAAAAGTTGGAATTCGTCTGTGCATAAAGAAGTTTAATACATATATATAAACTTAATGTTTGAATCTTAAACAAATCCATGTCCTTTGAAGGATTCAAACAAAATGTGACACATATTCTTTAATATTATACTTAGAAGGAATAAATTCGCTGTTAAAAATTGTATATCTCTCTCTTAAGGGTGTTAAATGGGTATTAAAAGATTTAACACCATTCCGTTTTGTCCTCTATATCTTTTTAACAGATTACGGCACAAAAATTCTTATATTATCTTAAAATTCAAAACTTAATTCTTATAATGACATCAATTTCATTATTGTAGTAGTTTTCTGAATTTTAATTAATTTTTAAAGCTTTAAATAAAAGGCTTAAATAAATTGCATAATTTTTTTATCAATACCATTTTCCTGTCAAACATTGAACTTATATCACTGTTTAATCATTTGCAAACTTTTGCGAATGGTGAACTTAAGGGTGTTTTCATCGGTCATCTTTACTTTTGTTTTTCTTAAGTGATTTTTTTTTATTTGGTTGAATTTATTATATGAGAGTGGTACCGTTTGATACATATTTTAAACTTAAAAAAATATGTAGCAATTTTTAATTTATCTCAGATTTTAATACTTCTAAATTCTTATTGCATTCAATTAACGCATCATTCGTTTTTTTTTTTTCATTCTTTTATAGCTGGAGTTAATAAGTTTTATTTCACTTGGTAAGTTTGCTTACGAGTTTAAAATTCAGTTATTAAATTTTGAATATTTGATTAAATATTTCAGGAAATTCGATAATCAAGACTTTTTATTACATACGTAAAGAACAAACAGACACGGGTAGAATCGAAACTACAGAGTATAGTACTATGTTAACAGCTATTTTACGTAATAACTGAGTGTGGGACTTTTCTTGGTCATACAAACAACACATATAACGGATATAATCCATTTTACTATCATGCAAAATATTTCTTACGATAAGAAAAGGTATTAGGATAGAGTCTACCATATATATAAACAATTTATACAATACACTTTTTGTTTTCTGCGATTAAAATGTACTTAATTGCAACGGCAATGGCGTGATATTTCGCAGTTTTGCGGTGTGACAAAGTGTCACAAGAACTTCCACGTCATAATTTGGAACAGCAATTATAATTTGTAAGTTTAATGGAAAGATTAGAATTAATTGAACTAGTTTAGACAAGTAAATAAAGCTCTAACTTCATAACATTTGGTATAATTATTTATTTAATTGTTATGATCGAATTATTAATAAAGAAATAATGTTTTGATTATTTGTGTTGGAAATAGAGAGCTTTAATGAATTTACATTGTATGTGCCTTAATATTGGGACTTATTTAAATAATTATTTTAGTTAATTATTTTCGAAAAAATCTAGGAAAATTTTATACAGTGAGTTCATTGTAGCTATCTAAGGCCAAAAGAAAAAAATAATTTAAAAAAAACCCATTATTCTTCAGACTGGAAACGATTTACTTCAGTATCAAATTTTAATTAACACTATTTCAAATGATTTTAAACCCTTTCATTGGTCAAACCGAGCAGAATCCGCTAATCAACGCGTGGTTCTTTCCTGAGGTTGTTATTGATTGGCCAAAAATTATGTAATTCAAGTCTTCATACTTTGTTCAGTTTTAATTGCATGAGTGTTCACTTTTTTTTATTTATTTAAAATGTTAAGGTAGTGTAAATTGTTTGGTAATATAATTGCAGGACCGGGAAACTATATAAAAATTTAAACTTCAGGAACTTTAAATGATATATTTATTGTCTTAAACAACATAAAATATAATTCATTAAGCCATTCAAAGCCTTTTACCATTAGGAAGAATTCGACTATCTAACGTCTAAGAAATTAGTTACTGGGAAGATAATTAGAGTAGAACTTTGAATTTACATCACTTCCTATCTGCCCCGTCCTTTTATTCAAAGCAAAAAGTAATGAAATCTATTAGGTAATATTTCTTGCAATTGATAAGAATTTTTTGTACCAAAATTTTTATTATTTTTCTTTCTTTTTTTTTCAGGAAATAAAGCATGATATATATTTTTTTTCAATGCAAAGCAGCTTTAGACATTTACATGTTTTGACTAACTCAGCATCCGTTAACAAAACTATTATTTACCATAATATTCTCTTCTATTTATGCAAAAACTGTCCTTATCAGAAATAGAAAAACTCGAGAAGGTTATTTTGAAACATAGTTCCAAGAACGAATGCAACAGTTTCTGAAGATCTTCAATCTTATTTTTGAAAAGAATAATTCAAAAAAATTTTAAGTTTCTTAAAAAAAATGTGAATGTGAATTTAATGTGGCACCATGTAATTTTTGTAAAAAGGCTTCAAAGTGAGTGAATTTTGTTCACAAAACCACAGCTTCATCTTTGTTAATTATTGCAAAATTTAAATGGTAATGTTTTATCTTTGAGATAATATCATACCGATTTTTGCCTATTATATCATACCTATCTTACCATATCTTTGAGATAATATCATATAATATTTGAGATATTATCAAAAAATGAGAATAATTTGAGATTATATCATTATTTTGTTATTAATATAACTTTCTATTTCTGCTATAGCAATTTTGCCATTTCCCTATGTCATTAAAGGTACAATGGTTTCGAATAGACATTTTTGCAAATTATAGATTTAAAAT
The DNA here is from genome assembly GCA_026543865.1 of Argiope aurantia. Classification (NCBI taxonomy): domain Eukaryota; kingdom Metazoa; phylum Arthropoda; class Arachnida; order Araneae; family Araneidae; genus Argiope; species Argiope aurantia. The sequence continues at coordinate 332,428 of JAPMOR010002453.1, forward strand.
TATGAAAATTTTTATGCGTATGTATTAAAGTATAAAGAAATCAATTGTCATTAAAATTTCCTTAAAATAAATTTATTTAAAAAAGTCATTCAATTAAAGAAATTTTTAAATATTCCGATCTAAGTGAATTTTAATTTTCCCTATAGTATTATACAAAAAAATATTTGGGAAAAAAGGTTATAATTTTCCAATTTCATTTGAATCTATTTTCTTATAAATTTTCTTAATTGCATGCACTAAATTTTCATTAGAATTCTCATTTTTTTTCTAAACTAGAATTGATTTTTAACTTTCTAAAAGAATTTGAATTATAAAATGCATCCACATTTTTATTTTAATGCTTCACAGGATACCTCAAATTTTATGTAATTTCTTCTAAAATTAAGACTTCTGGAATGCATTACATAGACATTTAAATTTGGTAATAATATCGTTTTGAGAAAAAGTCTAAAAATACCTCTAAACTCAATGAATATTCATTTTATTTAACTTTATCTGTAGTGTTATTTTAATACATGCAATAATGCATTTTGGAGACAAAATGCTAAAAAAGGTATTTCCCATTTTTTGTTGCTAATTTTTAAGTCCATCTTAAACAACATTATAACTTCTTCTTGGTGCTTGCTGACTTTCAGCAAATATGCTTGTCAGGAATATTTTATTACGCACTTATGAATATTAATCAGTCTTCATATTTATTCATTCAACTGCGATACTATTACTTCTCAAGCGTAATCAGATTCTTTATCAATTAATAAATGCAAAGCTTTGTCTCTGTTTAATGCAATCACTAATTCACGCTTAACTAGAATTAATTAACGCTCAAGTAGCTGGAAGTCAAGATTCTAAAATTATTCCGCTATTAATTTTCATAACTTGTAACAGATTTCCGGATACCTAACACATAGAAACTCAGATTGTTCGCTGAAACGAACGCAGATGAAGGATAGTTAATATTCGCACGACGATTAGCCTGGATTTAATCATAAATATATGGAAACTTGTATTGCAACCTTAGACATTAAATTATAAGAACAGCTGCAAATTTCGACATCGCACCTGCAATATTAAAGTTCCTTGTGTATTAAAAGCAAAGATTGAAATGTCAACCTGGAAATAGGCACTCTGTTTTAAGCATGGTGAAACTGTAGAATGAACAAAGATGAAATATATAATAAAACATTTCGTGATTTGAAATAAATTTGAATATATAATTTTGAAATAAATTTGTTATATAAAATTATTGTAATGATTATCTGTAAAAGGAAAAATACCGGCATACCAATGCACTGCTTACATTATTGAGTATGTATTCAAGTAATATTTTTAAAATGTTGCAATGGAGGCTTTTTTTTTTTTTTTTTTTTTTTTTTGGCAATGAATATTTTTTCAAGGTAGTCTTAAATTATTTTAATACTTTCATGAAGCATTTAAACAATAGATATTAAACATTCTGCATTCGTTTTTTAAATTCTTCTTTAACTAATTACATAATTTAATTAAAGATGCTACAAGAATGTGCAAATAGACAAAAGGAAAAGATTTTTCAAGGATTCACAAAATTCATGTTTTGAAATTTTTAAATTAAATTTTTAATTTTGAATTAAAAAAATGCATTTATTTATCGCCATATAACTTTTTTTTAAGCATGGTGGTTTCTTTCCTGAACCACTTACATCATAGTTTTAAATACTTTTTAGTTTAAAGTGTTTAAGGAAAAAAAGTATATTTTTAAGCTTTGAAAATTATTTTTTCATTAAGTGATTTAAAGACTGATAAAGTATACATTAAAATTTAATTAATACTTTCATATTCAGGAAATGAACGCACCATGTATCAAAATACTTGTTTGCATTTACAAAACTTTACTTATTAAATGAAATACAAAGGAAAGCTAAATAATTTTTGTTACTTTAAATATGATATAGAAGAAGAATTGCTATGCTTTAAACACACACACACACATGTAATGATATCTTTTAATCTAATTTAAATCCTAATTAATTTCCTGATTTTTATAGTAATTTAGCCTATATTAACTGCATTCTAAAATGTTCTCTTATTTCCTGCTCCAGTTCCATTTTTTATTTATACGCGCTCTATAAAACTATTAGTCTCGGTATTTTCTCACGCTCTGAGTGAAGGGATTAAAATCCTTAATGCTTACTACATTCTTTTAAAGATGCATAAATTTCTTTCTCTTAAGACTACATATGGCAAAGAAATCCTTATCAAAATCTCATTATAAAATCATTGAAGGGAAAAATTTCGGTCTCTTCTGCTCTTGTGTCGCGATATAAACGGCCGTCAGTTTTACCATCGCTTTTTAAACGCAAATTATGCCTCACTATGTGAAATAAAATAATTTTAAAATTTCAAAAGTTTCTTCAATTCGACCAAGAAACTCCTAAAATATGTTTACATATAGATATAGAGGCTTTACAAACTTTTCCACCAGGAGCTCTTTTCCAGTTATAAAAAAATTCCTATGACCTACATTATATATATATATATATAACGTTATCAATATGTGTAAGAAGTAATTGAATTCAAAATATTTGAATATTTCTGATTCCAAACATAAAAAAATATATAAAGATAAAAGTGCTTAGAAAATTTCAGTTACATCAAATATTATTATTCCAGATGACAGTGCATAGTACGATACGACTTGTTTCAAATTCTGTTGAAAACAATCAAATACAACGAATAATAATAACAAAACATTTTAGTTTTCATGTATACGAAATCATAATAAATCCCTGAATTACTTTTTTTATGACCTGTTCCAAATAAAATTTTATTTTATGTAGCTGCCTTAACAGGAATATTTGAAACTGAATAGCTAGTGAAGTCCACATTTAATTTGCTAAAAATTACTGAATGATAATTACATAAAAATTTTAAAATCATTCGAGATAAATAAGCCTTTTTTTTTCGTCATTATTTAACCAGAATCGGAATACATTCTAATTTGGGGTTTTCGCATTCTATTTCAAAGAAAAATTTTATTATCTTGATAGTTCAATAACGATATTTAGAAGTAAAAAAAAAAAAAATTGATAAAAACAAATAACTGATTTTCTATAAATTCCCATAATAAGAATTCGGATTCACACATACATTTTTCATTCTTTTTAAAATAAACAAAAGCCTTTATTTGTATTCAAAATTATTTATTTTGAATCCGCAGCAATCATAACATTTTAATTTATATTTTGAATAGGATTCAATAAAATTTCATCTGTGTGCGTACAGTTAGTTGCTTTGACTAGAAGATCTTATTAATGCATTATCTGAAAAATCGAGCCACTGATTTCACCTTTATTTCTTTAAAATCCGAATTCTGGAAATGGATGCGAGTTTCGGTTTATTTCATTTCAATTTTCTTTTATTGGAAAACCTTTGAATGAGAACAACTTCCAAAACTGAATGCCAAGATTTATATTAATTTTGTTAAATTTGCATGATCGCATTTTCAATGTAAACATATTCATATCACCTTTCATTCGATAATATGAACTGTCGATTATATAAATCGAATTAAACAATTTCTTTTATTCTTATTTCACCAATTTTAACGTACTTTTCGCTAGTTGCTTCAAAGAAACTCTCTGTCCAGCAGATGTTTTAAACAAGAACATGTGGAATGGAGCAATAGTTTTACTTTCTGCCCTAAATCCACACAATGAAAGTCCATATGGAAGAATACTCATTATTCTTTTCGGAATAAATAAATGACTACGGTTTCTTTTTATTCGAAAACAGTGAATTTCGAATCAGACAAAGTCTTAGCATGCAAATCGCAGCTTGTTTCGAAGGAAATTTATCTTGCATCTGTTCCTTTCTCACAGAAAGCGAAAAGAGCGCTAATGAGCAATATCAGTGGGGGAGAAGACGATTCGAAAAAAAATAAAAAAGAACGGAAGGAAGAATAGTGAAGTTATCAACTTTGCTTCCGGTAGTTGCAAATGGTTGAAGACATTGAATAAGTGCTCGGTGGGCTTTTTTTCTTCTTTCATTTCTGTTACTGACTGATGTATTTTATTTAGCCTTCTAGATCAACATCCTGGCGGACAGTTGGCGTTCTGTCGCTTTTGTTGCCACCGTAAATGAAGAAAAAACAGGTAAAAAAATAAAGAATTAGGGGAAAGGTTGTGGCGGGATTTTTGTGTAACGGCGGTAGTTCCTTTGGCAATTGAGCACACGTAATTTTTCGCAATTAGTGTGATGGAAAGGTAAGTGTCAAAATTCGCACTCTATTAAAGCGGGAACCCTCACTCGATCTGAGAAAGTCTTTTTTTAGTGACAAGTAGGATAGGGAAAAACGACTTGGATGCATGGCTCCACTAACAACGAAAGAAAGTGCGTAATATGTTTGGTAATATTAGCCGTTTTTTTCCTCAGAAACCGTTTGTTAAGTTTTCTGGAGAAAAGAGAACGAAAAAAAATCAAGGTTTCTCAGAAAGAAGAATTTAGAATTTGTTGTTGAAAGGGCTTGGAAATGTCGTAGCACATTTTGTAACAAATTGTTCAAATTCACTATTAAATTTTAACATGATAATGTTTAGACTGTCGTAATACAGCATGTCCAAAAAAAAATATATACTACACATGGTTTGAATAGTCATAATTGCAGATTTTATTAAAATATAATTAACATTTAAATTGCAAAAGAATTTACATACAATGTATAACATTTCCACCTACCTCAGACGTTTAGCAATATTATCATTCTGCTCAATACGTTGTTGATATTGGTGGGCGATTGATTCATAAAAAAAAATATTTCCTATGGTGTCTTGGCGCATCTTTTACTGAGTTTGGGCTTTTAATTCTTGCAGAGTCTTTTGTTTTCTTGAGTAGAATTTATCATCAAGATCCATAAGAAAAAATTCAAGCAAGTGTCAAGTTTGGGAATCCGGCAGGTCGATGATAATATGGAGATATCCCGTCATGTTGGAAATTTGCTATCATTCACCAATATGTATATTTTTGAGAATACCATATATTTTCAAATTACATCTTGGACAATCATATTTGACCAAAATAATCGTTCAAAATACAATTAATTGTCACAGGACTTAGAACTATCAAATTTAACACGTAGTTACTTTTCGAATAGTAACTGCTCATTAGAAAAATGTTTTTCAAGATTTTAATTAGATTTTTTTAAAATTAAGTCTAAGGTATGCAGTTTTTCGTCAAAAGCTTTGGAACATATTGCATATTTCGGAACATATAAAAATAATCTTTAAGCGCTTTAAAATTCGACAAATATGCTTTCAAGTCATGCCAGTTTTCTTTTCTGTAAAGTATTTTTAAAATTTTAACACATTTTTCAAAATATTTGTAAATATGCTTTACAATATTTTTCATTGTTTTATTTACTGTGTTTATACTCACGCTCATAACAATGTTATTAAGTAAAAAATTTTGTGATACATCATGCTGCTGTAAAATTAACAATGAATTTCCAAAATAAAATGAAGATAATCAAGTCAAAGCTAAAACATTTTCACATTTTAATATTTTTGAAATTGAAGTTCGAATTTCGTTTCTGCTTATAATGAAATTTTGCCCATGTTTCATTTATCGTTTGCAAACTATCGATTACTAACTGAAACGCAATTAGAATGGTAATATTTCCTATTCATAATCTCAGTTGCTCATTTTGCAACAATATTGCATATTTGTAAGTTTATGCTCAAGATTAATTAATAATTTATTTCAATTAAGATTGTTACACTTTGTTGACATCTGTGTAAAATAAACATGAAGATTTACTCTTGAAGAATTCGATAGTCATTACCTATATTAGTTATTAATTACCTTTGATAATTTTTTTTTAATTATTATGGGCTATCACATGCATAAAATAGTTAAAAATAAAATTTTAGCTATTATATTTAAGTTTTAACATTTTATAAATGGATTCTCCCTTAAAATTTGTTTTTCTTTTACAATAATTTTTTATTATTTAAATGATTATCCATTATATAAGTACGGAAAGATATCAATATTCTAAATCATATTTTAATCAAAATTTTTGGGAAATAGTTCTGAATCAACCTTCCGATTCCCATCAGTGTGCTCTTGGGTTCATTGTTTTATCACAATGGTTTATTAACATTCAGCAAATAAAAAATTCTACGAAGACATGGAAATTTAATGGATTAAAATCAAAACAATCTTTTTGATTTCATCTTTCAAATAAATCATAGTTTTTAGTTCTTTTAAAATCCCAAATAATTAACAAATTTTTGAAAATTATGAGATGAGTAACAATATGCAATATAATGTAAAATATAAAGAAAAATTGAAACAGTGATTTTATCAATCTTAAAGATAAATCGATTAATAAAAGACGATTCTAAGTTATATGATAAATAAGCAAAAAGCTAAAGCGTTCATTTTCCATTTAAATATTTATTATTGGAAATATACCCCAAAGGAGAACAATTATCTAATATTTCATAATTCAGAGATTTTATACTTTTTGCAAATTTTTTACTAACCAACTAGGTTAATAATATTTTTTAATCGACATACATGCATTTTCCTTCAATCTAGCCTTCAAGTCAGAGACGTGCCACTGAATCAGTAATCCATCTGGTAAGAAATGGACGCTATGACACCGTGTTTTCCCGATCCTGTATATAACGTACCATTTTTTACAAGATTCGACTTCCTGAGCTCTTGCTTGATGAACATTTCAATTCTCATATCCTCTTTCCCAAAAATTGCAAGCCCCCTTCTCCCCATTTTGGCATTGATTTTTGCATTAAGGTCATCGCAACACGTGTCTGCAGAGAATCATAACTAATTTCACAGTCACTTCCTCTCTTGAAAAGAAACTCTTCCCTCCTGTATTGGAATCCATTGGAAGAAAGTGTGCACATCTCGCACACATGTTGAGCTCCGACGGAAAGTGTTTTCCATGACAGTGAGCACCGTCTACCTGATGGCGTTCGTTATGCTCATCGTTCCACCTCCCCCCCCTCTCCTTTCCTTTACAAATTGTCATCATCATTAGCACTTCACGCATGCATTGGAGAGGTACGCCGCTGAGGAAAATCTCCAGCTCGCTTGAATGACTCGGAAATTGAAAATGAGGAGATTTTTAGTAAGACACTAACAAGCAGATTGGGCCCTCTTACATCCGATGGGCAAGTTTCGAAAACTTCAGAAACCGTGTCATTAAAACTGGCGAAGTCTTTGTCACCATTTATTTTGTAACAAATAACAATATTTAATTATTACTTTCTCGTATACGAAATATAGAGAAAGTATGGTAATAGTCAAAAAATTCGAACTTGAAATTTTGGCGAATCCACATTTTCCTGAGTTCAAAAACACTTTTTTTTTTTGAAAAAGTTCCGTTTGTCTGTCTGCGACGATGACAACTAAAAAAATATTTTGAGCTAAACAGTTGAAATTTGGTATATGCTCTTTACACCGAATTTGCAGATTTCTATCAAATTATGTGTAAAATATATTGAATGGAAGCTCGTCTGTCCGGCTGTTCGAACATAAGTTAAAAGAATGACCATGAAACGAAGCGAACTGGATAGATAAACTTCTGTACACAGACTAAACATCTATACTGTACACACCTATCAAATTTTGAACCAAATCCAATTACGGGGTGATTTTCTGTCAGTCTGTATTTTTAGAAAAGCGATAATTCGAAAACTCAATGACTAAAATGTATCAAATTTCATATGGGATTTTGTGACTACAATTGCAGTTTTGTGTCAAATCTTTCTTCCAATTGGTTCATAAAAACGTGTCCAAAGCACAAATTCGATTTTCGGATACCAATTAATTGCCAAAAAATTCCCGAAGGATATTACGATAAAACAAGTAAAGATGTTGTTAAGCTTTATAAGCCTCTGAACATGAGTGATCACTTTTGTCTAGTGGTCATGTTACGCGGCTACGAACCATAAGATTATGAGTTCGGTTCTCGCTATCTCCAATAACTACAAAGATGCCAGATCCATGCCAAAATTTAATATTTCTTAACTATTGTATACCAGTGTCTTCCTAGCATGACAAATTTATTAGAAGGTATGTGAGAAAGTTTTAGGGAGACTGCTACCACTAGTTTTTTTTTTATCAGTATACGATATGTGAAGAAAGTATGATGAACTTCTAAGTATATAATAATGCGCAAAATGTATACAAACTTTAGATAAATTAATTGAAAAAAATTCTTTAAAAATTCACTTTTGATAGTCTTAAATTAAAGAGTTATTTTTATCATTTTAATTATTTCTTCTTTTCTTGGTCTTTGATTTATAACTCAATATCACAAATATTATGGAATTATGAAGTTAGTTTTAAAGTAAACTAATATGTGGCGTCTTTCAATTGGAATTAAAATTAGTTAAAATAAATGTTTAAATGATAACTAAGTTGTAAAAATATTAAAATAATATATTGTCGAAGATAAAACATAAATGCTTACATTTTCAAAAGTACATAATTAAATGAATAAAAAATCGATTATAAAATTTCGTATTTATAAACATGAAGCAATTAAAAATTTATATCTGTTTTACTCACAAAAAAAAAAATCAGTTCCAAACTCTCAAAAAATACATTCATTAGAATAATAATATCTAAAAAAAATTATTTAAAAAAACCCTTAAGAATTTTAATTAAAAAATAATTGTAATCCCTAAAAATTATTTATGAAAATTAATCCTCAGTTCTTTTTTACTCTAATAATGAATAAAAGGATAATTTATATGAATTCGATCAATTAAAATGAAAGAATTTACTTAAAGGTACAAAAAAAATTTAATCAATAATGCTGAAATATGAAGAATCCTTCGTTGGATAATCAAAATTATTCCATAAACCTTTGAACTAGAGCCTAATTATCCTGATTTAGATTTGTATGAAATCTTAGCTACTATACAACATAAGAATATTTTATTGTAAATCAAATTCATTTAGCATTATTTATTCTGTATAAATGGCGGATCTTCTATGAAAAGTAAACATTCTAACTCTAGCTGAGCTTATAATAAATTCTTGAAAAATTCTAGAACCAAATATCTCGATCAGATTACTTCAAGGAAACTTATTCTTCACCAGCGTCAATGGAATAATAAAATATTATCTAATTAATAACTAAAAAACTATTATCGTCAAAGATAGCTCAAGGTGACAGTAAAAAAATGCCAAATGTGACTTCTTGTCCGTTTAAGTGTCCGGAATATAATCACAATATGCTCTAAAGTAATTGGTGTATTTGAAGAAAATTTGTTTTATACATTGCATATCAATATTTTATACGGTAGATATCATTTTAAAGTAAAAGTAATTTCATTTAATGGAAATCATTGTGTGTTTCAGGCATTTGCAGAAAAAGATACATCATTTATTTGTGGCAACTACCTATTCGTTTTTAAGAATAGGTACATTACTATAGGAAGACTAAAGACTATCTATTGCAATGGCTGCTATGACAAGACTTCGGGAAAATTTCTTCAGTTCTTCACCGATCATGGTTCCATTGTCTCGATCATATTGTGCGTGTGCGTGCGTGCGTGCGTGCGTGTGTGTACTCGGACGAGTTAGTAAATGGTCCATTTAGCTCAAAGGGGGTGAAGACGATGGGGATTGAAATTTTCATTTCGCTATAACTTTCTGAATATTGAAGATAGAAAAATAAATCCAATTAGCGCCTCATTAAGACGAACAACCTTTGTATTTAAAGTTTCTCGATAATAGCAATATCTTAGAAGCTTGGGGTTAAGAAATGATTTTCATATCCTAATTTTGATAGTATGTAACATTAACATTTTATGTTGCCAGATAGTAGCTCAGATGTAAAGGAATTTACCTTTGCTTCCAACTTGCCAAGAAGAATTTTTTTGTTATCGGATAAACATTTTTATAATATATTATAAATTGTTATTACATTATTTACTTGAAGTAAATTAACTATACTTGATTTTTTTTTTTACAGAGTTAAAATAATTTTGAAGTCAAAAAAATTATTAAAATACAAGACATGGAAGTGTTAGTTATGAAAACCCAATATTTCATTATATATGTAAGTAAATAAAATCTATAAGCAGAAATTAAATTTATGAACATAAATAATAATAAAAATTTAATGCGCACTTGCAAAATTTATAAATCTTACTTTGCAGCGTTGAGGAATAAGAAGTATCAGATAATTTTTTAAAAATCCTATCTATAAAATAATTTACTGAAAGAAAATTTGTCTGTAAAGCAGTTAAGAAGAATAAATAAATAAACGGAAGATAATTCAGAAAAAGGGGGGAAAGATAAAAAGGGAGATTTTGTATGCTGAATGAAAAACGAAAGTTAGGTGCATGGATCATTAGGATAGTCTACTTTAAATAAAGTTTCTTTATTGATTACGTGATTTGTTCTAATAGTAGGGTCTCGGTGGCCTGCGGTAAACTCTCAGCTTCGGTACCGGGGAATCTCAGGTTCGGGACCCGATTCCACCGAAGAACGGTCTTGAAAGCTGGTATGGTGCACGTCTAATCCTGCCCGGGCTAAACGTCCTCCCACTGGTGAGGTGTAGAGAGAGGGAATGCCAGGTCAGGTGTCGTCTTCGTCATCTAACCGCGGTTCAAAATTACGAGGTCCGTCCCAAAATAGCCCTAGTGTTGCTTTAAAATTGGAAATTAATACAACTAAACTAAACTTGGGCTAATAGTGGCGTTACACCGGAATAAGTTTATTAACAACGATTACAAAATTAGAATTTAGAGGTGAAGGAACATTCTTTTCCTAAAAGATATAAATACATGTATCGACATAATAGACATAAAATAAAAAAGTGAAAGAAAAAAATGATAAAAGCTCAAGTAGAACCACATGATACACAAAAATAAAATTTAAGTAACGTTATGAGAAAGGAAGGAAATTAGAAAATAAAATAAAAATGAATAAACTAATATAGAAAATGAGTAAAAATTTTAAAACAAGAAAAAAAATTAGGTATATTCATAAATTAGTATGAGCAGCAAAGAGAATTCAATTCTAAATTTGGATAAATAAATCCAATTGACACTTATGCACATAAGTCAACAGTTTCTGGATTTCGTTTATCAGTTCTTTTTTACCTGTAATGTCAGAGAAAAATATGCCCATTTTAATATTGCTTCTAGTGTGATCCATAGTGGACAGGGGTATATGTAATCGTTTATTTCATCATTGATATTTTCACCTCATCGGCAGTAGCAGGCTGGTGTTTGGGAAAAGACCAAGATTTGTAACTGCTTGGGTAATGAAAATGTTTAGTTTTCATTTGCTTATAGATCTTGTCAGAATATTCAGCTATAAATTGAGGGCATTAGAAATGTAAACAATGTAAAACGAGATTTCTTCGCTTTTCTATAAGCACTGATTTTAAGCATTTTCCCAAATTAAAAAATTATTAGTGCATATAATTTTTAAGTTAACAAGATTTATTTAGAAGTAACTTTTGAGTGCAAATGTGATCAAAAACATAAGTGTTGCCACTCCTTATAAGTTTTATATTTCCTGTTTACTTTCATTTTAAAGTTTGCATTGCATCTTATTCCAGCTTGGTATCTGGCAATCCAGTTTTGAATTTAGTGAAATTATGTCCTGCTTATTTTGAAAAAGAAATTTCTACATTAGATATTCATCTCTTTGCCGTACGGATCATTTGATCAATTTCAGTCTATTTCACCTGTAAATACTCTAATCTATTTCCATCATCCATATGTAAATAGCCTCATCAAGCACTCTGTCTTGTATTGTGCAAAAATAAATTGATTTTAAAACGAAAGTAGATTTCTGAGTCATAATAATAACAATTTATATTATTTCCTCTAATATTTCTTCGGTTTTTTCTGCAGATACATAGTGGTGAAACAAGGATTTAATAATCTTAAGATAATAGGGAAATGGACATTGTCAAGTTAAGAAGAATTTTAAAATCTATTTTGAATTAAAAATTATACATTCCTCTGATCAATGAATCTTTTAATCTGCTTCCTCGATTAAATCATTAAATCGATATTTTCCGATTATTTTATGAGATTCTTTTAAATTTTGAATTTGATATAACCGAAATATCCACTCTTCCTACAATACTTGTTATTTTGACGCAATGATCAACGAGTTCATTACCAGGGTTACCGGCATATGCCTTTATTCAGGTAATAATACTTACCATTAACATAAAAGTTATTTTGAAGTTTATAAATTCAGCAGGAGTGGCCTCGCCAAAGCTTTCACGCATACTCTCTAATAAATTTATCATACCAGCGAATGCCTTACATAGTACTGGTGTTCCATAGTTACGAAATATTAACTCTTGACGTGAATTTAACATTTTTACAGAATCTATCGTACCATTCTTGGGAGTTATTTGGCATTTAATGGTTGGCATGTCAAAAATCGAATTTGTATTTTAGAAATCATTACATTAAATATAAATGTATATACACATATATATCTATCATATATATATATATATATATATATATATATATATCACATATAAATGTATATATCTATCTAGCTCGCTTCGTTTGTAGTTATCTCGTTAAATTATATTCGAACAGCCGCATAGACAGACTTCTTATGAGCGGATCTTATTCAAAATTTGATAGAAATCTGTAAATTTGGTGTAAAGACCATATACCAAATTTCAACCATCTAGTTCAGTGCTTTTGAGTTATCTTTGTCACTGACAGACAGACAGACGGATGACATTTTTTAAAAATGTGTTTTTAGAATTTAGGGAGGTCTGAAATGTAGAAATTCAACAAAATCACGAATTCGAATTTTTTGAAGATTATCGAATACGGATTTCAAAGCTTGCCAGCAACATATATCTACAAACATTCAATTTGATATATAAGATTTATTTCACTGATCTATCCATATTTCAGCAGTTTCTATGCTATCTATAATTTTTTAATATTGAAAATTTCTTGAAGCTCCTTAGAGAGAGTGACCCAAGTTTGACACTTTAAGCAAATTGATTTTACTATTGATTGTAATGAAGGAATTCCAATTAGGACATTTAGAGAATTATTTGAGGTGGTTCGATACCATTTTGTAAAATTAAATAAAAAAATATTCTTTTGTTCACCGTTGATCATTAAAATTTGACATATTTTTTATCATAACTCTAATTTGTTTTTATTGTTCTATTAAAATGGTTTATATACTTAGAACGATAAAATTGATAAGGACAGCCACTAATACGGTCTTCTTAGTTTTTATTTTATATGAAAGTTCACATTCCTTCGATCATCGAGATATGCTTGTCCTCTACCTCTCTATTTCCGGGTAAAATCTCAAAACAATTAGATCACAACCATCATACATATTTCGCCAATTTTTATTCTAGCCAAATTCTTTTGTATCCTAGATGCACCCTCGATTTTAAAGAGAAAATGCAATTTTAGAAAGGTCTCCAGCTTAAACAACAGGACCTATTTTATTCGTAAATGTGTTTGTTTCATCATTGTAAGCACGGTGAAACAATCAAAACATTATATATCAATTTTGTTGGTGTAATTTGAAACAAAACATTCGATCTTTTTTTTAATCATAAGATGTAGTTCAATGAAGATGGTTAGCATAATTGAATTATATTATTAATACAATGAATAAACCAGCCAGTCACCTAAGGCGACTAATATTATATTTAAGCTTCTGCATTTTGTGTGTTTTTAAATTTTTGAATTTCTTTTCCTTTTAACAAAAAATTTGCGAGACCATCATAATTTGTCATATGAATCATAAATTTTCTTGTTACAAAAATAATATTTTAAAGTTTACCAGAAATTTCAATGCCATTTTTTTTCAGTTTATAAAATTCTGTAATAATTAGTTCTTAAAATCTGGCAATCACTCTTGTAGAAACGTTTTGCATCTTCCTTTAATCCATCCCCTCATTTCAACAGGCGGTCACAGTTGAAATAGTCCCCTCAACATCTCTTGTTAAGGTTGATCGTTCAGCACATGTTATCTCTAACAAACTGTTAAATTGTTATCACATCTGGCAAGGTTATTGTTTTTTTGTGTGCCGACTTACAAAGCGTGAAGAAGTGCTAACAAGTAGGTCATGAGCAATTCTCATTTGACTATCACTTTTTGGTTCGAGATTGAGCTGTTACTTTCTCAGACGCATGCGCAGTAGAAACTAAAATTTGCGATTCGAAAACAGCACAAAAATTATATTAAAAAATATTTTAAGAAAATTTTTTTAAGTTTTAAGAAAAAGAAAATGTCCCATTTATCCTTTTGTTAGTTCTCTTTTGACGAGAGACTTAATATTGGATGGAATTTTTTAAAATAATACTGAAAAACTCTTCGGTAATATGAGGTTAATTAAATCAGAATAAAAATCCGATTTATCTAAAGCTTTGATTGAAGGAATGATGGTTCTAAAAAGAAGTAAAAGAAAGAAACAACAATATTTTAAATAAAAATGGCTGATGTTTTAATTAAAGGACAACTTTTATTGATTTACTTTCTTGTATACGAAGTACACTAGAAGAAAGTAATATAATTATCAAATAATTCGAAGTGATTCGAATTAATCTCCACATTTCGAAGCTTCTTGAATTCGACAAATACATTTTTGGAATTATGTTTGTTTGCAAATGCAATAATTCAAAAACGAGCTAGAGCTAGACAGATAAAATTTGCCATGTGGATTTGACAAATTTGTAGATATATATGAAATTTTCTTTGAAATCCATTCAAGAGAAGCGAGATTTAAAGTATGTTCGAGCACAAATACACACAATAAATACAAAACGGAAAGATCTAAAAGGATAAAATTTGACCTCTAAAATGTAGATCCATATCGAATTTCGAACCAAATATATCAAAAATTTGACTGTCTGTTTGACTACATTCGCACGTTTCCAAACGAAATGTCTCAAAAATGCCAATGCTCACATAATTGAAATTTTTGAAGTGCAACATTGTTATTAAAACTTTTGTTAAGTACCAAAATCTGGTTTCAAATGGCGAAGATAAAGATGCGGAAAATGCGTACACGTTTTTCTTCTTCACACTACAAAGAACAAACAGCTCATGTTCAGTACTCTGAGGATAAAAATTTAAATACTTATGGCATTTAAGTTTTCACTCTAGGTTCAT
The DNA here is from genome assembly GCA_026543865.1 of Argiope aurantia. Taxonomy (NCBI): domain Eukaryota; kingdom Metazoa; phylum Arthropoda; class Arachnida; order Araneae; family Araneidae; genus Argiope; species Argiope aurantia. Next base: position 347,581 of record JAPMOR010002453.1, read on the forward strand.
AATTTTTATACAATAGAGAAGGAAGATGATGTTTTTTATTAAGGAATACGTCAGAAAATGATGGGAAATACGTAATAGGAAAGATTTAAGTAAATTAAGGGTTTTAAAAATTTTTTATTTGTTATCACTAAGGCCATAATTTACAAAAGTAGTGAATTAACAAAAAATATTCTAAAATTTTCAGCTTTCACTTCCAATCAGAGCAAATATTGGAATTGTAAATGATTATTTCAACAATTTGTAAGCAGGAAATTAGATCAATTGTAGAAAGAATTCAAATTTCAGCCTAATATGAATTAGAAATATTATTTTAACGAAGTTTCTTTCAGCATTTAACAAATATACATAAAAAATAATTATAAAAACATAATTTTTATTAATGAGTGATAAATGTCTGTATAATATAAATAATAAATATGAATTAACAAGTCAAAAAATTTACAAAGCTGATTAATTGCATTTAATTGAATTGCATCTATTGTACTTCCCATTATTTCTAGTATTTGTTCGCATCCTTGTTTTATTATTCAAAAGCAATATGCAAATATACAGTTTGATATTGATTTAATAGCTTTTAACGAACTAAAAAACTTCAGCGTCTAGTTAAAGGAAAAAAAACAACTTAAGTATCTTCTTTAGTTTGATTTAAATTCTTTTTTAAAATATTATGAAGGTCATTTTGGGATGGACTTCGTGAATTCATCCTGTAGTCAAATGACAAGCGCGATACCTGAACAGGCTTCCTCTCTTCCACCGTCTACCCTACTTCACAGGACATTGTTCTATTCTCAGTCAGATTTAACGCCCACAAAGCCCAACTGATTATGTGATTTGTAATGCAATGACGACTTTAAGTTCAGTTTTAATCAGTTAAAAGGAATGGGATGCTATAGCAGGGATTAAACTATTTTGGTTTCAATAGATAACAGAACATTAATGTTTCATGCTACAGCTATGAACAGGCATGTGTGAACCACGAAATTGGATTTCTTGGTATTGATTTTGAACTAAATAGCTTTTCCTTTCAATTCAGTAGGAACCAGCAGTACTCATTACTTCATTTTTCACTACAAATCATCACTACAAAAATTTAGCTCCAATGACACGAATTTGAACGGCTTGTTTCGTATTTCGAGAAATATCTGTCTTAAATTAAACTATGTAAAATGACTTTAAATTGTGCAGTGTTAATTCAGGATTAAAATATTTCTTTCATACAATTTCAATCATTTATATAGAGAAACTACCGTTTCCTTGGATAAAAGGAAATCAGCTTCCAACTTAAATTACGGAACTCGCATGTTAAAAATTAAGATATAGAAATTACATTTTTTTTATGTTAAATTAACTGTTATTAAAAATAAATAATAACTTTCCATAATTTTTTCTAGATTTTCCCACTTAAGCCTATAGAATCTCTTTTATCCGATCAGATGCTTGATAATTTCTTTGTTTTATTATTCTTAATTGCTAAGTAAATTGTAAACAAAAGAGCGTTTTTTTTAAAGATCGGCGCAACTTGAATTTTTGTCAAAAGAGGGCAGCACGAGTAATTGCAAATTTTCCCATAACACCGGGATTCGAACTCTTCCTATTTACCATTCCATGTTCCCTTAGTATTGTATAAGTCTGGATTTTGACATAAACGGGGTCGGATTAACTCTAAGGATATGTATATCTAGGAACTTTAAGGATATGTTGATGATGACAGTGACCTTTTCCCATCCATAACTACCAAAAATAAATTTCATTTTCTTTTATTTTAATTTTAATTTCAGTTTAATAGCTTTGAGCAATACATTTCGACAAGCTAAAATAACAAAACATTTAATTTTGGGTATATTTTCAAGAAAGTTCGTTCCAGTGTTCCACCCATAAAAAAAAGTGATACTTTGAATTAATAAATAATTCTAAATCAGCGTGTGTGGTCTCCCCAATACTTTCTCGCATATTATCGAATAAAGGATAATCCCAGAGAAAATCTTGTATAGCAACGGCATACAATAGTTACGAATCATTAACCTTTGGTGCGAATTTAGCATTTTTACTGAATGTATCTTGTCATCCTTGGCAAGTGTTTTCGCGATTAATCTTTGGCATGCTGATAATATTATGCAGAAATCGAATTCGTGTTTCAGTCAAGTTTGTCCCAACCGACTGAAACAAAGATTTGACATAGAACTACAATTGTAGTCACAAAATCCCATACCAAATTTGATATATTTAATGCATTGCTTCTTTGAGTTATGTTTATATGTTTCTAAAAGTATACTCGCAGACGATCAACCAATTGTTGGATGGATTTGATTCAAAATTTGAAAGGCATCTATAGATGTTAATTCTGTATATCGAACTTTATCTACTAGCTCTCTACATTTTGTAGTTATCTCATTAAATTATATTGGAACAGCCAGATAGAAAAACTTCCTCTGAGTGGAATTTGCAAAAAAACATGATAGAAATCTACAAATTTGGTATAAAGACCAATACCAAATTTAATCCCTCTAGACTAAGGTATTTTTGAGATGCCTTTGTCACCGAGGGACAGACAGACGGTCGTTTTCCAAAAATGTGTTTTTCGAACTCAGGAACTGGTTCTCTGGAAATTCGTCAAAATCTCGAGTTCCAATTTTTTGACGATTGCTATATTTTCTCTTTATTAAGTATAAGACAAAGTAACAAAATAGTAAATAAAGGTTCTTTTCTAATACAATCTAAGCCTTATTTAATTATCTGATTGGATAGTTTTTAAATTAAAAACAACAAATCTCGTTTGAATTATGAAATAATGTAATATAAAATTTTCGAAAAATAATTGATTTGATTAGGAATACTGTTAAGATAATGTTTCAAAATTTAAATTCTGCTTTTGTTTGAATAAGTTTCGGTATACGATCCTCGTAAGATAAATCTAAAAATATGGGGGGAAAAAAACCTGAAGACCTCGAGGCCCTTTTACTTTTATCTATATAATAGTTACGCTGTTTAAGAAAATGGCATCCAAATATATTACTTTTCAAGTCATTCTTTCTTTGTCATCTTCCAACAGTTTCAGATCAGAACGAGGACTGCCTTATATTCCTTAAATATTTTAGAAATAAAACCAGTGACATAAGGTTATATTGTAACAAAGGCATATGCGTCCTACATCATTTGTCTTTAAAATAAATGTTCTCGATTGAAATAAATTGATACCCCACATTTCATTTAAAACATCACAACTACTGTATTCATAATTATTTAATCCAAATTTGACTACATAAGGGATCTAGAACCATTATTAGATAAGTATATGAAGGCAAAAACGACTTTGGGATGATTATATAGTATCTATAATAGAAAAAGATAACGAAATCTGTAACACAGAAAGAAATTAAAGGTGTCCCCATCCATTTTATCTGCATTATTGTCAGATCCTCAAATCTTAACTTTATCATCAAACAAATCAGCCATTTTTTTAATCAAATATGTAAATTGATTGATTTATCTGTGAATTAATAAAGTTAAGCATGAATAAAAATTAATTATGGAATTGTAAACTTTCTCTTCTATTTACATTTTTTTTTGTTCTGAATAGTAGCAAATGTTAATGAGCTGAGGTCTGCAATTTTTATTATTTTATATTTATACTGATTCATCATATTCGCGTTTTAAGTGTTAATTAGAAGTTATGACTAATATTTTTTTCGGCATTTTTTTTTCTTTTGAATTGCATTTTTTGTTTCTGTTTGTTGGTTTCTATCTAATGATTGGTCTTAATTTCAGTGCTCGTAAGTATTATGGATAGAGGAGATTCCATTGCACAGTAACAAAAGTTAACGAGAAAGATAATTGCAAGATGGAAGGCGAAACAAAACCAACTAACATTAGTCTAATCTGAAATATTTTGTTAACAGGATAGTAGCCTGTTTAGATGGACATATTTTCTAGTGCTCTAAGAAAATTATACATTTTTTTTCACCAAAAAAGGAGTATTGAAAATGACTGCATAACAAAAATTTCAAAACACTGTTAAGTTATAATTTTTTATTAAACATTAACTGCGAAATATATTAACGATACGGACTTTCTTATTAACTTTAATCATCATCATAATTTATCACTGTCTAGCGAAACTGTTTTGCGTGCGAATAACTGAGATTTTATTTAGCTCGAACCGGAATCAAAACATCGTGTCTCGGTCATGGCTGAATTGACCGCAGTAGGCGAGAAAATCCGAGTGTCGTGTTCTGTTTGCGGAAAGTTACACAATAAAGTGCCCTGACTCCTGACTTTTGGAAGAATTATTTACTTTTTTCGGTAGCAGGCATGATTCAAAGTTAGTTATCAATAATCTATTAAAACTATATCTTTATTTTACATTTTTTTGAGCTCACATTCCATTTTATTAATTAAAAAAACTGTAAATGTCATATATGATGTAATGTGGCAATTTATGTAAAAGCAATCATGTAGTGAAATTTATTAAATGAATTGAATTTACTTAGAAATGATTGTATTGAAAGAAATATACTGTTTTTGTAAGTTTCGTGGCAACGAAAAACAAAAAGGAAAAATAATATTATATATATATATATCTTAATGCAATTAATTTTATCAAAATACAACAGTATATCAAAAAATATGTTATGAAATATTTATAAATCGCATAATATCATTTAAACAAATTGAATAAAGGAAAATTATTATATCAGTAGGTTAGCATCGCATTTGAATTCTGACTCATTGAAGATTAAAAGCAAATCCTACAATTTAAGATATTCTACAAAAAGAGTAGATTTTTATTTAGCTTAGTTATATAAAAGCTCTAATTTGAAAGAGTCCATGAACTTGTTTGAAACGGATCTCATAATATTTAATCATGTGCAGACGTCGACGATGACATTTAAATAAACCTCCACCACCATCTCTTTAAACTTTCACTCCATACTAGAGGTAAAGGATGTTTGACCTTCGAATATAGAATTAACATTTCTCAATCCACAAACATGGCGTTAGCTTACTATGGATAAATAGTCGATTTGTTTTGTCTCCAAATCTTCCATCAGAAATTCTTCGCTGGATTTTCAATATATATCCCATTAATTCGACTTTGAGATAGTAAGATTCTTAATGTACCTGAGCGGGTAATGTTTAAGTTCCTAAAAATTTCTTACCGTTTTATATGAGATTTTTATTAATTTTTTTTTCTGAAAGTGGAGTCTCCTATTTGAGTTTAGATTTCCCAACTTGTTTATGTAGCAGAACTTAAATATTTTTAAGTGCTTTTCAATGTAAGGAATAATTTAAGGTCTTCTTCTCCTGAATGTTTTTGAACAATGTTTTTGGTCATGATTGAAAGTGTAAGAGAAAGTGTTATCAAAAATTCAACTTGGTTGAAATCCACTTGTGGGTACTCTTTCGTCTTGTCAAAAAATACCAACCTGTCAAAGTCAGAAAGCAAGATGACTGATAATGTAAATGATTAAAGATAACAAACACAGCCTATGAAGATTAAAAAAAAAATCTATGAATAACTATTTAAGAAATTCGCAAAACTTTAAGCAGGCGATTTTTATATGTGACCACTTCATTGCACTATTTATTTTACCAGCTAATTTGCTTTCTGCATTGGTGACTTGACAACCTTTGGCGATATGCAAATGTGAATTTCACTCATTGAATTTTGGTATATGACTGCTTATACTTCTCAGTGAGATATACCTCTTGAATCATCTACCAAAAGATTGCGCCGTAAGGGAGAATACATTTCTATTCAAAACTTAAAATAATTTTTGTGCACCCACGTGCCAGAGACAATGCATTCCGTTCCAGAACACGTGGCACTCTCTGCAAGCTTTTCATCCGGCTGTGGCACATGATGCCAATTTCACGCTCATCCAGGCATCGCCACTCATCGGTGACACAGATCCGCATATTCCGACACCGTTACGATCATTACTCTGGAATATAATTAGTGTGTACACAAAATGTGTTACATGTGTCCCCCACATAAAATTAGGAACAAAGGTAGGGGTCAGCTGGCAGTGTGCGAAGATCCGGGAGGGCACACGATTTTACTGAGAGTGGCGTGAGCCTATTTATGTCTGATCAAGTTGTCATTCATTAGTTCATTATGAATCAGCGAAATAATTTTGACGGTAATATATATATATACGTGTGTGTGTGCAATGATATCTCTTAATCTAATTTAAACTTAATTTCTTTCCTAATTTTTATCTTAATTTAGCCCATATTAACTATATTCTAAAGTGGTCTCTTATTTCCTGATCCAATTCCATCTTTTTTATTTAATTAATGTTACACGAACCCTGTAAAAATGTTTAAATCAGCGGTTCTCATGCTTTGAGTGAATGGATAAAAATCTGTCATGCTTAGCAAATTTTTTTAAATATCCCTATATTTCCCTTTCCTAAGTCTACACGTGTCAAAGAAATCACTATCAAAATTTCATTATAAAATCATTGAGGGAAAAATTTCGGGCTCCTTTATACTCTACTGCTCCTGTATCGCTTGTGAAAGAACGTCAGTTTTGTCACCGTTTCTAGTACATAAATTATGCCTCCTGGTATGAAATAAATCCATCCTATAATTCAAAAGTACTTCTCTTCGGAGGTGTGTATATATATGCTTTCGTGGAGTTGTTGAAAATTTGTAAAATCATAAATTAATCACTGTCACTAATAATTAACTAAAATAAGTCAGTAATAATTTAAATCCCTTTCATACGGAAATGATTATTTTTATGTATAAATTCAGCACATTGACTTGATATACTCATTCTTAAAATAACCTCTATTAAATAAATTAAAATTTTATTGCTAACAAAAGTGAAATTTTGAACTCAAATATTATTTTATTGTTGGAAAAATCTAAAATTATGGTTTTGAAAACCCGAAAAAGTATTCATCAGTAAAGTTGAATGCATGAATGTGGTCTTAATAATAAACTTTTTACTCATTCAGCGTGCACACACACACAGACACATAGACATTCGCTCTTTTATTTTTATTGTGACTGCTAAATATTATTAGAAATAATGACTAAATATATTGCAAACATAAAAAAAGGAAGTGTTAAATTAATATGATAAATATCTTAAATTAAAGTATAACATGAATTTTTTTAAAAAAATTTGTATTAAAAAAAAGTGCTATTATTTTATTCCACTGACTAATTGCTGCACGAATTTTTTTAAGAGATAATTTATCCCATTCATGCATTATCGAAGATTAAAGAGTATCCAAATTACTGTATTTAGCATTTTGTTTTTTAGTCTCTAAAATCTTCCAAATGAAATTGACTAAAAGAGTTATTTCCGGTTAAAATGGCCGAACTCTTTCTTCATTAACTGTGGACAAAAGGCAAGAAAGCAAGTCTGTGTTAACATTCGACTTGCAATTGCTATGTTTTATACTTGTACAAAATCTTACTGAAATATCCAATTTTTGGGAGGATAATAATATATAAACAAGTGGCAATAAATAAATATGTATTGTTTCTAAAATTTAATATTGAATTTTACTCCTTTATCAGTGAATTTCAGAGGCAAATCTCCATTGTTTAAAACTGCATCCTAAACCACAACCTTCTTTCAGAAAATTCTTGTTCTGAAAGAATTTAACAGTTCGAAGATTTTAAAGTGTATTCTCAAATGTTGTTGCATATATAACGTCATTGTTTTAACATTATAATATCCTAATAGCTTTTCATCGGAAAATATTATTCTATTAACACCTTCGTTACCGCACCTGTTTGGCTGTATCTGGTGTCTTTGCACCTTTATAATATTTATACGGTTGTAAAACCTTGAACATCTCTTTTATGATAAGACGGAGAATTCAGATCTTCATATTAAATAGTAATTGTCCACATGCTTGACATTTGTAAGATTCTTTACAGGTATTTTATTTGTAGGACTTGTGGATTTGCTTGTCTTTTTTCATGAATTTTGCGCATTGTTGTATGAATTCAATGAGAATGGCAATACTTAGGTTAATATCTAGAATCATTTGTATATAATCCTTGTAAATAAATGTACTATGAAATCTGACTTTAAAAATTTTATCTGCAGAAAATCCAAACTCAAAAATTCTTCGTCCGTTACTCTTTTGCCATTACATAATTCTAACCTTTTGTTTTCTACAAAAAATCGACTGCATTAATAAAAACTTGTTCACGTTAAAAATAGAAAAAAACTTAGTTTTACAAAAAAAAAAAAAAAAAAAAAAAAAAAAAATCATTATTGGCTACCCAGTTATAGATGTGAATTAGGATTGGAAATAATGTGTCTGTTAAATTCGCATTTCGGTTTTTTAAATATGAGATTCTCTTCAGACCAAAATCAGGTGCAAGAACTCTATGCCTAAACAATTCTGAGTAAGCAAAAATATAATACATAGATATTAAAAAATCATCTTCGAATGCAGTGAAAACGCATGAAGACAATTCTGAGACACAGACTCCACAGATAAATATTAAATATACATTGTGGATTCAGGCTTGAGATCGGCTATTTGCTTTTCGCATATTTGATTATTCTGGCATGGTTTCCTTCTCACAGAGATTTCGCTTCAATTATGATTTTGCGACAGATAATTCGAAACAAAGTTCGACAACTACCACTGCTACTGATCGCTCCTGATTTCCACTCGAGAAATGTGGATTATATTGAATCGTTTAACATGGAGATGACATAAAAATGGTTGCTACCAAGTCTGAAAATGTTGATCTTGAACAGCTGGAATGCTATCGTCTTATCTCACAGTCAAAGAAATTTATATTGGCAACATTTCTGCATTTGGCTTAGAAATGATACAGAAAGGGCACATTTGCAATTATAATCTTAATACAAATAAAAACCATTGTATCTCTGTATATATGTGTGTGTATATATTATTCCACATCTCCTCTTAAATTGCCTGTTTCTTTTATGCGCAATTTTTTTAATCAATTTTTATGAATTATCTTAAAATTTCACACAGGCGATTTTAAAATTAGGTAACAGTATGACTGATCTACTCTATCATATCGTAAGAAATTTTTTTATTTATATCTTTTGAAAATTATTTATTAGTTTAATATACTTATTTACCGGTGTTTAAAAGTATTAAAATAACTAAATGATATACCCTTCATTTTCAAGCGATAATAAATGACTAAAGACAGTCAATCAGATTGATATAATTAAAAAAAAATTGTTTGTCTTATAATAATTTATAAAGTATTAGTTTTTACATTAAAAATAATATAATAAAAAATATTTTAATTTCTAGCAACGCTTGGCATATCAGTTAATAAAATAAACACCATATTTTTTTGTCGCTCAGGATTATTATATTATGGTAGTTAGCGGCAGTTAGCATGAAAGAAAAGAGAGATAGAGAAGAAAAAATATGAAAGAAAATAATAATCGAGGAAAAAAATATTTTTAGATAATCTTGGGACAACATGAGATTTGGTTGATGCGTATTTGGATTATTATATATCTATCATACATTGCACACTGCTTGACAATTTTAATTAACAAGAAATGCTCCCTCGACTTTTTCGTATACTTAGATATTATAGCATCATCTCTTCTGTTCTTTTTATAAAACAATGCGTATTTCCTAACGTTTCACGAAAGACCGGGAAAAGGTGGCAAACCCTCCAAAGTCGCGACAAAATTCGCAATTGTCACCTCCTTCCTACTACCGATTTTTCTGAATTCTCCCATACTGTTACAAAATGACTCTTTCTATGCTTTTTATACCCTTCATCTTCAAGTGATTTTCTTTATGAAGAAAATTGCATATACATTTCAGACGGCTTATTTTGAAACCAAAATTCGATATAAATCTACAGTTTTGAGTACAAAACTCGCATACCAAATTTCGTTCATCTAAATCTTTTTTGAGCTATCACGTTCGCATACACATGAATTTAGAAACCGACAGACAGCCAATTTAATCAAAAATTAGGAAGAAACCTAAGATTCTGATGATACAATTCTGTGCCAAATTTCATCTATCTATCTCAACGCAGTTTTGAGATATTGTGTTCTTAGAGGCACAGGTGTAATTCCAAAAGAGCATATTTCGCAGAAAGGTCTGATATGAGGAGATTCATCGAAAGCGACATCGAATTCTTTCAGAAATACTCTCTTTTCTCTTAGTATACTTCGTACATGAGAAAAATATTACATCATAATGTGGGATCTTAGTCAAGCGATGACCATCAAAATGAAACTGGTCTCTGCAAGTTTATACCTTTCTGCGACATCATTAAGGAACTATAGAATCTTTGCAAATACCAAAATATCATTAAAATCCCTGAAATGGTTTCTTAAAATATTTTGATTCATATTTTAGTAAATTTATTAATGAAGAAAAATATGAATTTTAATCGAAAATAAAAGCAGTGGTTATTTTCTTGTAAGCTTGTGCTTGACAAACTCACCGATTTTCCCGTAAACTGAAGGCAACTTTAGTAAATAATTTTAACTTTCTTTTTTAGCAACATACCTAATGAGAGGGTTCACAAGTTCGCGGATTTGAGGTTGACATATAAGTAAGCAGGTTCTTGCTTCAATGGTATTTTCAAAGTATACTTATTAAGATGAGCGAAAAGTAATTGCCTGATGTCGTGACCTCCACTCTCATATCAGAATGTATTTTCTATCGGAAGGGTTTGCTAGTGTGGTGAATATTGCTTTTCAGTAGTAGGCTTTAAGATTTCAAACTCCGTTTTCCGTTACCGCACCTGTTGTTACCTGTTCCATTACCATGATGACAGTCTTATAAATATTAGCGGCTTAGCAAGGTTATAAATAATTCTGATTATCCAAGCAACATCGTTTTCGAACAATATAAAAAACATTTAAATTAACTGGGGTTAGTTTATGGTAATTCCAAAGGCAACAGGAATGTGGTATATAGACAAGATCTTCTATTATGAAATTGTTTGTCGCATTATATTGATACTAATTTATTTTTAAGACTCCTGCAATAAATCGCCAAAAAATACAAACCACCGCCAGCTTGGCGACTGACAATTTGTCAATTCGAATGGCGATCTTGCCGTTAATTTGAAAATCGCCAAATTAACACGGGGCTTATAAAAATAAAATAGTAACCAAATATGTCTACATTGCTTCTATACAAGATATAGATATATATATTAAGAACAAATCCCCCCTCCTTTAGTTTGAAGAAAAATGGATTTCCAAAGTACAACATTTATTAGGAAGAATTAAACTAACGTCTATTACAACATTTATTTATGAAATGCCATTGCCAGCGATTTCTATCCATTTTTTTCCCTCACTGCTAGCGATATCTATCCATTCTTACTTTCTCGTATGCGTAGTATAGAGAAAGTATAGTAATCGCCAAAAAAATTCGATCTCAGGATTTTGAGAAATCTCCGCGCTTTAGACCGTCCCGTGTTTAAAAAACATTTTTTGAAACACATTTTGTTCGTCCGTCTGTCTATGACAAGATAGCTCAAAAAAGTCTTGCGCTAGACAGTTGAAATTTTATATACGATCTTTATACCAAATTTGCAGATTTCTATGAAATTTTGAGAAAAATCAATTCAGAGGAAGTCCGTCTGTATGGCTGTTCGATTATAAGTTAACACGATAAGTACAAAAAGGAAGAAAACTAGATAGATAAAATTCGGTACCCAGATTTAACATCTATAGTGTTAAATTTTGAGCCAAATTCAATAATGGGTTTGACTGTCTATCGGTCTGTACTTTCAAAAACATTTAAACGACATGACTGAAAAATTCTATGATTTTAATATATTGAATTTGGTATGGGATTTTGTGACTACAAATGCAGTTTTATGTCAAATTTTTGTTTCAACCTATTAAGAAAAGCGTGTCTGAATTACAAATTTTATTTTTGGATACTATTAATGCATGTCTAGGGTTAATCGCCAAACAACTCACCAAGAATGATATAACAGATTCAGTAAAAATGCCAAATTTATGCCAGAAGTTAATATTTCATAACTATTGTACATCAAGGCCATATAAGGCGTTTTTTGGAATAAGTTTATTCGAGTGCATATGAGAAAGTTTGGAAGAGACCATTGCAGCCGGTTTTCTTCGCGTTGACAACAATTACCTGACAATATTATAGCAGCCATATGACATTTTTCGCATAACGTTTTGACAAGTTGAGTGTATTATGCATATGATTTCATAAAGATACACAATGAAAATCAAACGAGACAATTGTTTCAGCACATGAAATCTTAAAAACGGAAGCGATTGGTTCAGGTATTATTAGTCTTCTTTCTCATTGTCCTTTCAGTGATGTCTAAAAAATGTGTTATCGAAATGAACGAAATATTAATCTTGTACATCTAAATACAAATTAATAGATATATACGTCTCTCACTTTTCAAATAGTCTCATACATTATTTATTCAACAATTATATACGATTTGATTCAAAAACATAAACACAATGCAAATTTCAGCATAAATATAAAGCGAAAAAGGGATTTGATCCATAATATATGATAAAAAAGTAGGAAAAAAATGATTCTGTTAAACAGATGTCTGTGACTGTTTTCTCGCTGTCACAGGATGTTATGCATCATTAACAAAACCCCCGAATTCGATTAACTTACCTGAAGAAGAAGTTTTAATCCGATGATAAATTAGTTTATTTTTTTTTATTTTTTTTTTAATTCACTACCGAGAATCAAGAAGTCGTTGCGGCTCTTGACGACTCACCACCGTTTTAATCATACATTTATTTTTTATTCGCAAACATTAACTTTTTATTTTTCTTCTGTAATATTCTCTTCAACTGCGTAAGCAAACAGTTACTCCAGCGAGTTCTGAGTTACTGTTAAAAGAGATAAGATTGTTTCAGTCAGACTCTTTCATTAATATTCGATTCTAAGCTCTCTGTGATAAGATCAATATCGTCTGCCATTCTTTGAAATTGCCAGAACCGGGCAAGAGAATCGAGAGCGCAATGTATGTGAAAATAAAATTTGGGGAGTTCTTGATTCTTTTTTTGATACGTGAGAAGTTTGTTAAAGGCAATCTCATATTCTTTCCCATAGGATTTGAAAACGTGATAATTAAAATTCTAATTTATTTCTATGGAATACAGTTTACTGCAAAAGAGCTTTTTAATTTGTTGGAATGGTTTTCATTTCAATTTTTGTAGCCGGAATTTAAATGAGATAATAATCGTCATTTATGAAATGTAAATTGATGTTTATGATAATAATAATAACTGATACGGGCCTTTTCAGTCGATACGACGGTTTGTGTATGTAAAACTGGGCATTAAATTTATGCAACGATCTTGATAAGGGTTAAGAAAAATTATGCTTGCCATATATATTTATATCGCAAATTAAAGCAGTAGAGCAAGATTTCTTAATTTTTTTCCTAATATTTCCGATTTTATTTTCATCTAAAATATACAGACACGACGAAAAAATTAGTTAATCAAAGAGAAAATAAAGTATTAGGATGAATGAAAAATGATTTTATTTAAAGAAAAACACTGGGTTATTGAAGGATTTTTCAGATTAAGATTATTTTGAAAAATATCTTTTATTAAAAACTGAAACAAAAATGATTCTATGCCAGAAGTAAACTGTCGTACGACCGACGACCTTTAAGGTCTTACACCCTTTCGGGTAGGCGGGTCGTCGTGGGGTAGACCAAACTGTCGTACGCAACAATTTTAGCATTTAATAGAGCGGCTAAACAGAATTTCAAAGAACAATGCATCGATTATTGCATTTAATTTCTGAAATTCTTTATTTTTTAATAGACACGATTTACACTTAAGCGATCTGTATCATTCGAAAATGCCACCTGGATAATATAAGCAAAAATTTATAAAAAATCACCAAAATTAGACACAAAAAAAATCTATCTTTGAGGTACAGAATGATATTTCCCATCATACTTGAAATATAGTTCAATATCCCTAAAGCAGAGAAACTGCATTCACACTTTTCATATGCAGATCAATTTTAAAATTCTATAAAATCTTTTTTTAATAATAATAGAATGGAAACTTAATCTTAGTTGTATCGTTATTTTCACGTATCTTATTAAGAAAATAATCTCTGAAATCACTTTGTAATGCGCATAAATATTAATTCCCACAAACAATATTACCAAGGAAATAAAGAAAGTTTAAACGACTCATGCCAATATTTAAATACTATACTTCGATTAAAATAAAAAATAGCAGAAGGTAAAGTACATATCAAAGAAACTTAAAGGCGATTCAAACCTCTATTTCGAAATATCATGCCATGAAAATATTTTAGACGTAAATCTCCTCGGTTCCATTATTATTGTTATTTGTTTTCATACTAATTCAATTGGGTTGAAAAAAACTCTTTTTCGCCGATTTTTATTTTAATGGCTTTGTTTATAAAGAAAGACTTCACATATATGCACAAAATTAAAGGCTTTGATTTTAAAATGTTTCATAAATGAAAATGACCCTCCAAAAAAAATGTAAAAGCAACTCATTGTAACAGTCAGATGTGCTAAAGCTTTTACAATCACTGTTACTTTTTGATTGTACAAAATATTCCAATGCCTCAAGCGTTGTTACAGGTCAGAAATGTGAATCGAGGAAAATTACTGATTCATTAATTTAAAAAAATCAATAAAATATTTATTTGGTATCTATAATCAGAATGATTCAGATTTAAATTAAATTTCTGAATATATTAGCCTGTTAATATTAAAGAATTTATCTTGCATAAGAGCCTTAAAATTTTCGCAATTCTATATGGACTCTTCAATGTGAGGTCCCACACTGAGTTTTCATGAGGCTTTTCCCCCTCAAAACTGACATCAAAGATTAGTGTCGTTCATTGTTGTCCTTGACAGTTACTGTTAAGGTGAGACATCTCTGTTGGAAGATGGGAGCGTTAACAAAATTCATGGTGCCATGATCTTCATCCACAATAGAATGATTTACATGCGCAAACGGCAGAATGGCTACCTGCCTGACGGTTCTTAAGTAGCATGCCCCGAAGCCAGTACACCAATGCTGCACTTTCTTTACTGATCCTAGAAATTAAGGGGGCAGGGCCATTGTCGATTAGGTAGCCATTTAAGGGACTCTTTTAACGACATAGTTGGAAAAGAAGCCGTGATCATCTGCTGCCATTTATTCTTTTGTAAGTTATTTTAGTACACATGTTCAACACATACACAAATGCAGTTGTAATAGTATTTGTTCAAAGTGGAAATGCGTAACGAATTGGCATTTAGCATACTCTGATGCAACTGCTTACCAGATGCTTGAAAAGCAATGGCAGAATAGTTATTTTTTTCCCCCAAGAGATATTACAATTGTTGTTGCAACAACAAAATTCAATGTTTGCACATGGAATTGGGGGGGGGGGGGGGCTCATCGTATGCTCTGAGGCACGAATGTAAGCAAAAGTTTATGATGTTTCAGAAAAAGCTAACACTTCTTATTAAAGATATGATATTTTTAATGAAATGCTGAGGAAAATAAATAAATAAAATGGAATGTATAAACATTGACAAATATGAATTATCACTCAAAGCATTAAATTTAAAGCTATCTAAGAAAAACACGAACAAATGTATAACATTATGAATGCAGCTTTAAATTAGAAAAAAAAGAAGAATGTGGAACTGAGCTTACAAATATTTCCTATGAGAATATAAAATATTCTTAAATGATATATTTAAAATAAAAATTTAATTCTTTCAGACTTTATACAACAGCATTTCAATTAATTGCAAAACACCCTTTAATCAATTAATTTGGAATGCTGAAACACAAATTATTATAGGAACTCATATGCATGAAATGGATAAAAGCATAATTCACATGTCAAAAATATTTTTTAAATTATCACATTTTTAATTCAAATCTGACAATTTTTGGTCGATTCTTAATGCTTATTTTTTGTCGCTGTTTTTTTTTTTAATATGTCATCAGTAGAATCAACTTCTAATTAATGAGCGTCGTTGAAATCTGTTATAACAAAAACAGCTTAGTTAATACATAGGAATGAAAAATAATGCTGTTTGATAATTCATTTTAAAAAATAAAACTGAAGCAAGCAATTTCAAAGACACTTATTCGATATTATTTCTCCCTTCAATAATAATAATAATCTTAAATAGGTGAGATATTACTGTAAAATCACAATTCGTTAAAGAAATTGCATTTAAAAATATTTTAACTTATTAAAAATATTATTGTATTGGATTCTACAAAAAATTATTATTTGCAATTTTCAATTTTCACCAACCCTGCGGCTCATTTCATTCAGCTACAAAATTTATTATTTGATGTCACAGTCACAGAATTTTACAGATGCCATAATATCACTACGCATGCATCTGCGCGTACCGCATTTCAGAGCCATTGATAAATTGCGTAACACTTTCTATAGGCTTTATTTGTCCGCTTAAAGTGACTAAGTTCAAAGTTTTACAACTCGGTAAACTTTGGCCTCAAAAACAGGATACATTATTGTTTAAAAGGTTAGTGTGTCAAAAATATTTTACTAAATTTGAATAAAAGCACTGAAAATCTGTATAAAAGTTAATTAAAAAAGTTTTTTTTAGAAATTCATTTAATGACAGATTTTTATTTAGAGAATTTTTTAAACTCCAAATTTATATCTGTTTATTGCTTTGAATATTAGTTACTAAGCAGCAATTTGGGCTATTAATATATGTATAATTGTTATTAATAATATATGCATTAATTAATTAAACGATTTCAGAACAAAATATGAAATTAAGATACAAAAAGAAAAAGAAAAATCATTTTTAATGTTTTTTACAAGATTTTAATTTGTTTTTATCTTATTGCATTTTTAAAAATTGTGTAACGTGACTTTAATACCTGTAATTTTATCTCTCATATTTTCCTGCACGTGCATTATGTTTTGTGTATATTTAGCCATTTTCATTTTCAAATTATTCTCGTCTTGATTTTAACTATGTAAGCTGCGTTTATTTTTTTTTTGTGTGTGTGTGTGTCTTGTTATACGAAGATTAATTTTCGAATAAAGTTTACTATATATATATTAATTGCGTTACATCTGCATATCTTAAAATTTTATTACATACCCTGATATTTATCGCCAAATAATACAAGTAATAAATATTACTGAAAACACTAACAAATTTCAACACAAATTTTTAAATTCTTGTATTTGAAAAAAAAAAAAAAAAATGGTATCATTTTTTTTTTATGGAGTAACATTAATACGAGTGATTCTCACCATATCAGCATTTGATGAATATCGACATCTGTTTTTGATAAATTTCAAACTTAATGTCAAATATGGCGGTTTTTTTTTTTTTTTTGCAGGTTTTATAATTTTTAGGATGCTATTCCCCCCTTCCACCTCGTATGTCAATTTTACTAAGAGAAAAGATTGTTATTCTAAATAAAAAAAAAATAAAAAAAAATCGAAGCCAACGTTCTGATGAATCTTTTTTCTTTAATCAACCCATATCTCCAAGTCAAGCATAATAGCAAGAACATTTTTAGAATTTCACTGGACGTATAAAACGCATAAGGGATAACGTGCTGTCTACAAAACTTATTTAAAAAATTAATTAATTTCAATTACTTATCCAAAGTTTATTTTAATACATTTTTGTATACCACAAAAATAAAATATAACAATAGTTATATAACGCCCTTGATAGATTTTGGGAAAATTTCCAAGTTTTGCCCCACTACAAGACCCCACTTCGGAATTATGTCTATGCATGAATCCTGTCTATTGGTGTTATGTTTCTTCATTCATTAGTATGTAAATTCCATACAACTCGCTGAATGGATGAAATTGAGAATGTGACATTTTCCATTAAGTTTTATATCCGTATGAAATTTAGAACAAAATCGTTCTATAGCTAGACAGTTAGCATAAATACTTTTGTAGATGAAAACGATAACTCAAAAATGCTGAACGAAATTTACAGAGGCCACTAGGTTGCGAAAGTGACCCAAGCAAGTCTATGACGAAATTCCATTTTCTAAATTATCCATTTTCTGTAACTAAGTTATCAGATAAATAAGTTTGTAAAAAGTAAGTTCTGCAGATGAAAAAATATTGGGAATATATTAACATCTTATCGAGTACAAGTGTCGGCGTTCCTATATATTTCATTATATCCATTTTGTTATTAGAAATTTTATGAAATCGAATATGAATTGTCAATAATATTGTGAATAAACGTCGATGCTGGGCAGTCTGGAATCATAAAAGGAATAAAAAAAGCATATGCATGTAAACATATTTTAGCAGTTGCGTGGCTTAACAGAAGAAGAAACTTTTGGGATTTTAAAACTTGGATTTATTTCACCACGGAAGACATACTATGAATAGGAATGATAAAACTGACGTCCATTTACATCGCAATACAAGAGCAGAAGAGCAAAAAAGACAGAAATTTTTCCCTTCGCACGTTGGAATAATGGAATTTTAAGCATCTTTAAGAGAATGTGTTAAGCATTAAGTATTCCTTTACTAGGAGCGTGAGAAAATGCTGAAGTCAGCAATTTTATAGTTTAGTTTGGTTTAGTTATATTAACGTCTCGTTTGAAGCAACACTAGGGCTATTTTGGGACGGACCTCGTAATTTTGAACCACGGTCAGATGACGAGGATGACACCTGAGCTGGCACCCCCTCTCCACTCCACACCACACCGTTTGGTCGGGACGGATTTAACGTGCAGACCCCCTTACACAACGGTTTTTCGGTGGAATCGGGTCTCGAACCTGAAGCCCTCCGGTTCCGAAGCCGAGACCTTACCACCAGGCCACCGCGGCCCTCGATAATTTTATAGAGCGCGTGTATAATTAATTAAATAAAAAGTGGGGACTGGATCAGGAAATAAGAGATCATTTTAGAATGAATAATGAGTATCATATTTAGAAAAATTAATATGAGCTACATTAAAATAAAAATTTGGAAATTAATTAAGTTTTAAATTAGATTTAAAAATATCGTTACATGCATATTTATTAATTTAACATAATAATAAAAATTATTAACCTAAAATAAATTATTGAAATGTTAAAAAAGTGACCTCATAATGATTACTGTCAAGGCCCGCAAAATATCTAAATCACCCACTGGAAATCTGGTATACGACTTTCATTTTTGTATGAAATTTGACACTAAATTTATCAAATCAAAAGACATTAGTTTCTGATCACTATTTAAGCTTTTATGCTTATATATATAAAAAAAAGTGAAAAAGAGAGAAGTTACCCGATCCCCCCCCCTTTATTATTATAATTCGTTTGGTTTCCTTTTCAAAATTTGTTCTGGTTTCCTATACTAATTCTTTGGAATGCGCCATAATATTATATATATTACTTTACATGCCTATAATAACCTCATTTCCTTATTATCTGAGTATTTATTATCTGAGCACTGATAAATCCAAGAGTGGTAAACAAATAAATAGATGGAAAGTTAGCTACCTGTTCCGCAGCGCCACCTTTCGCGAATTGCCCGAATTCTTAGTTTATGATAATGGAGTAGTAAACTAGAAGGAGGAAGGGGGGGAGGGCGTATCTGCGGAAGAGCGGAAGCAGCTGTCGGAAACAGAAAAGGAGGGACTTCACCCTGACCCCACTGACCCCAACCATTTAGCTCCCTTGGACCCAGGGCGGGGGATTCATTCTTATACACACGCACCTCGTTATCGACACAGCAAGGTCTTATCCCTGCTACTTTTTCTCCTAGGGGAGACGTTGCAACAACGGACTTGTTCAAAATATTATGTTCGAATCCCTTTACTTCAAGAAGTTTGGAGGGGCCTTGCTAGATGTTCTTTTTTATCTGACATCTATAAAATTTGATCTGTTCACTAATTTCTGGATATAATTCAAAACTCAAGGATTTATGTATTTTACATTTTATATAAAATGATATATAATATATAGATGTATTTTACATTATATAATATATAGATGCATTTTACATTATATAATATATAGATACATTTTACATTTTATATAAAATAATTACTTCAGAATTAGAAATATTATTATAACTCTCTGGAGGATTTTGAAAAGAAATTAAGAATTTGAATATAATTTTATTTTGGGAGAAAAATGTCCACGGTTTTCCTTTTATCGAATTTTAAAAAAAAATATATAAATCAGCATATGGTTTTCACTTAAAGGGGGGGGGGGGAGAAAACTGAAATTAGAATATAAATAAGAAACATTAGTAACATATTATGATTAAGTTAACTTAAGAGTATTAAATATTGAATATTTATTTCTTATTTTGAATCGGATTATAAGAATTTTTCTTAAAGAGTTGGATGTTAAACCTAATAAATGATTTGTAATTATTTTATAAAAAATAATTTTTGAATAATAGAAATAATAACATAATATAAATTTAATAACAAAAAATTAATTGAATTAACAAATTTTTATAAAATATTAATGATTTTTTAAAGAATGAAGTGATTATTGATAAGGAAATCTATGATTAATCGAAAAGACACGTTATGATACGATGCATGATTTCATGGAGAAAGAAGAGTGAGTTACTTTCTTAAAAATTATCTGTGTTCACCATTTTTTTTTTTTTTTTTTTTTTTTTTTTTTTTTTTTTTTTTTTTTGTTATTAGCAATAAATTTAGTTCGGACGCATAGAATGATGCTTTAAAATGGGAAATAAAACAATGTGCAAGATAATTAGGAAAGAAGACAGAGTAGCTCAACGGAAGAAATGAATCCAACTGATGTAGTGTTGTAGCTTCTGAACGCAGATGTATATAAAAAATTGCAATAGAGCAATTGTATAATAGATGTATATTCTATATTGTAGTTGTATGAATTTTATTCATTTGACTAATTTTAAACTCAGATAGTTTTAAGTAGTTGTAGCAAAATTATAAGACCCTGGAAGAAAATTTAATGAAATAATATATATAATGATATAATAATATGAAATATGAATAATATGAAATCATGAATGAAAATAAAATAAGCTTTCTATTTTGCCACATTAACAACCATTTAAAAACAAAAAGTTTGCTATTTTCTGGTGTATCTCATACTTTTTAGCCATCTTCAGATGATGTGGTCAACACTTGAGCTAATATCTATTCTTCTGATTTTTGTCATCACTATGGTGAGATTACGTTTATTCCTCAATATTATGCTTATAAAGCTGATGGGATTAGTTATAAAATTCAAAAAGAGAGTAACTCTTCATTTTCTTTTTTCTAATCAAAGGAAGTTTAGTCTCCGTTTCGGTTCGAAAGACAATCGAAAGGTAAGCAATCTCTTGCGAAGCGTTTAGTAGGTTTTAGAATATTATTAAACCTCTTAAATGATATTCATTGATTCAAATTATTCAAAGTGAGAAATTTTTGCTTCTAAACAATATAAAAAGGAGTTTGATAAAATATTTAGAAAATAAAGGAAAAGTTCAAGCAGCTTCAAGGATCTGGGTGGCCAAGCAGCGAGGCCACAAATTCCGATCTAGCTCCTAATAATAAATCAAATGTTGCCAGATCTTAGAAGTTAATAATCGTCTGCAAAGCCATTTGCTGTTCTCCGTTTGAACTTCATTAACTTGCAAAGTAACTTAGTATCGACCTCTTTAAAACGATAGAAATTTATGACCATGTGGCAAGATCGGATTAATGCCTGGTAGGTGTGACTAGGCAATGTAAGTTTTGGACTCCCCTTTCCCTTTCCCAAATTCCCAAACCATACAATAAGCAGTTTTTAAATAATAAATATTACTGCAAATTAAAAATAAAAAAATTGTGATAACGTTCAGACTAGTTGGATTCAGTAAGATTGCGTATAAATAAAATTTAAATATCAAGGCAATTTTTTTTTTTAAATGGCAAACAAAAGGGTTGCACAACTTTTTTTAAAACTATATCTAAATATTCTAATACAAAGCTAGTTCATATATTGCTAAAAAAATCGAACCACTCAAATCTACAAAATAATTTGAAAACATAAAAAAAAAAAAAAAAAATGCAAAAATAAAGTTTTGAAATTTATATATATTTGATTTATATTTGCATGTTTAAATATATGACCCTAGCAAATCATATTAAAATTCATAATTAAATTATTCTGAAACTATCGCAAAAAAATATCAAAGTCTTAGGAATGCTCCGAAGTTGCAATATCCTAAGTTGTTTTCTTGCATTAATTGTTAATTAGGTACTGCAATATGAAGTTCATTAGGTATAAATATTTTTGTATGCGTTTCGTTCTGACACACATAAATATAAACATCTTGTGAATAGAAAATTCAGAATTGGTACCACAAAGATAATTTTTGATAAACTTTCGATAATACTTGCAGAGAGACATTTCGTTTGTAAATATTTAACCATTGATTCTCCTTAATGGTGTATTTTTTTTCTAAATAGACAATTTACTGGTCATATAAATACAATACAGTGATCAATATTACGTGCTTAACAAAATTTAGATCGCCACTTGCGAATAAGTGAATGGTCTCTGCCAATTTCAGTTTCAGTATGAAGCATCATTAATAAAGCCTAATATATAAATAGTTACAAAATAACATTTGAATAGAGTAAATATTGAAAATAAACATTGCTTATGTATTCAATCATATCCTGTTATGCATTTCTCTCTCTCGTATTTCCCAGAGTAGCGTGGGAAATACGCAATGGGAAAAAATAAAGTTACTTCTTTGTTATCGTTTGTCATTCCAAAAGAAAAATTTCTTTCTACTTTTTGAAAAAGCATGCCTTGGCGAAAGAAATGACATTTGGCAAGCTTTTTCGAGCCAAACATTTTGTCATAACGAGACACTGTAACTTCTTTATGTCTGTGTGAAACAACGCTTAATACTGGGATTATAATGGCGATGGAAAAAATATCCTTTCATCGTTAAGCCTGATTATTTCAATAATTCCGTCTGAATGTCTACGCCAACATTCGTTTGTTTTGTTTTTGCTAGGTACCCACTGGATTATTAATGTAACCTTAGTTAACGAGAGTTTAATTGAATGGGAAAAATCAAGTAGTCAGCCAGCGGTTGATAGTTTTTTCTTCATTCTTTTGTTCCACGCTGATTTAATAACTGGTGTCGCGGAAGGAGAGTTTACATCGGCGTCTGCATAAAATGAAAGGAGCATGGGAAATTGAATGCATAATGAGTTTGATTGGTGTTATATATTGTGGAATATGGGTTTTAAACCAATTATGATTCCGTTACAACTAAAGAGATGTCTCTATTCTCAGCGCATTTAAACCTTTCCTTGATTTGTGTGGCATAAAACCGTCATAAAACAGAATCTTGTGCATTTGATTTGGGATCCCTTGATACTCAGTATAAATAAGCAGTTAAAATAAATAAAATCGAATCAGGGATCTAAAATGTTTACTTCGATTTCTAATTAAGGTTCATTGACACGTCTTAAGAAATTATTTTTTGGAAGATGGGGGGGGGGGGTTGTTACTGTTGCAGGAAAAATACATGGGCAGTTCAAAGGCATTCTCGGCCCGAATTTTATTAAAATAGGAAAAAAGAAGAAGAAATTCATATCGTACGCTGGAAAGCTAATCCAGATTCACTTTGAATAGAAATATTAGGAAAAGAAAATTTCAATCCCCTTCTAATTTCATAAGGCTTGAAATTGTAAGAACAGGAGAAGGAAAATACAGTTGATTAGTCTTTAACACTAAACCTACCGGCATTTCACCGATACATTGGAATTGCCATTGGAAGCGGGTCAAATGACCCGCTCGTGGTAGCTTTAGTGTTAAGAGTTGTCTATACATATATATATGTACTGTTATTTTAAACTCTAATTTCAATTTAATCTATTTCCAAGATTTTATCTTAATTTAGCCCATAGTAACTTCATTATAAAATATTCTCTTATTTTCTGATCCAATTCCACTTTCTCTACTTAATTAATTCAAGAGAAGCTTTGTAAAATTGCTGAATCGGTTAAAAGCCTCACTTTCCCATATTCCTCGTGAAGGGACAAAATACCGCTGACTCGAAAAATTCTTTTTTAAAAGATCTCTGTGTTTCTCTTGCCTTGTCGGTGCGTGTAACGAAAATCCCTATCGAAATCTCATTGTATATAAGCGCCATGGAGAAATATTTTTCCTATCAATATCTCATGTTATATAAGACTAGGGATAAAATGTTCAAGATCTTTTTCCACATTTATTTCTGTGTCGTTCTGTTTTTTGTGTGTGCTCGTCGCTCCTGCTTGTACATAATGTGTGCTTCTCCTAGATTAAATAAAACGACGTCAAGAAATCGAAAGTCTTTTCACTGTCTTTGAAACTGTCTTCTGATAAAAAAAATTCTGTGCTTACATATTTATATATATAAGTTACAGATTAAAAATAAGTTTTAGTCCATAACTTCAAAGCAACTATAACAATCAAAAGATTTGCATAATAATTTTTTAAACTATGATACGACAATAATTCACCTAATTTGATTTATCTTTTCATCTATCTCACCCCTTCATTCCTAATTCCCATATTTGAGTTGAACAACTCATCTACGAACTCGGTTGAAATTTTCAGACTCTCCATAACGCATCCTTCGTCTGTTGAGATCTATTAACACTAGGTAAGCGTCATTTTGAAGCATTTCGAATTTGTTTAGGAAAATTACAAAAACCGTTCACATATTTTATTTTATCTCTTGTACTGACTTTTATCCATTGAACGAGGTAAATATATATTGAATTCTATTTTCTCCATAAGTTTTGAAATATTGAATTTCTCTATATGATATACATATTTCTATGGATGTGCGTCAATTTGACGCGATCGTAATGTAAGTCATATCACTGACTATTCGACCCGCCCGAAGGCACACGGATAAAGAAAACTGAATGACCGGACCGCCGCAACAGCAACACTGGTGGGAATTGTAGTTGAGTCTTAAGAGTCATCACCGATCACGGTACAACCTTTCCCGAAGAAAGTACGTCCCGTCGTCGATGGGAGGAGCCAGATCCCGAATTTTTTTTTGTGTACCCTCCAGGGTGGCGAGATCCAGCCACCATACTGGAAGCATCTCATTCTCTTTTCGAAGTGCCCCCCCCCCCTCCGGGGATTGCGATCGTAATGTAAATAAATTAGTTTTATCCATGCAAAAATTGCAACGATAATAAATATGAATATGATTTTATAAAGAAATAGGAGCATTAGCACCTGTAAGAAAATGTGAAGAGGTTGTTTGCGGAAAGTGTGCAAACAAAATTGAGTATCTGTGTAAAAGATGCGCGGAATGAATGTAGAATATTAAAATAATGTACTAAAATATTATCGAATAATAAAAACTTTCTATAAATACATCTCAAATTTTCATTTTTTTACTTGCAGTGTTTAATTATATTGTTTTCTAAGTGGTTGTTTTTCTTCAAATATATGTATTCGTCCATGCGTCAAATTGCGCGGGTTCGTAGAGATAGGTATATAAGAAATATACATAAACCTAGTGTTAAAACTATATTATTTACATAGCTTTCACAATATAGTGTGGCTAAAATGTTATATATATGTAACTTTCAAATTAGGTGTGGTTTTGAGTTCTAAGGGTCATTAGCAAAGGAGATCTGCTGAAATATTCTGCCGATGGAATATTTGTAAGGAGAACCCGAATACTGTAGACTATAATCTCCTTTCTGTAATTTTGCCTGGCGGGTAACAAATATTTTGACATAATAATACTGTGCTTACGAAATTAAAAAAAAAATTTTGAAGTTGGTGGGGAATAATTATTATTTCGTAGGAAATTTCTGGAAAATATGCCATGATAATCATTGTAATAAGTAGTATTCATGTAAAGAATCTACATAAAGCTTTTAACTGTAAAGCAAATGTAAATCCATTGCCATATTTTCGGAAATCTTTATCTATGAATCAATCTTATCTATTTTTATTTTTTCTAATACGAAATATATAAAAAATATTGTTCGCGTAAAAATAAAAATGAAATAGAGATTTCAACGAATCTCCACTTTTCAGACTTCCCGGAGTTCGAAGAACACATTCTCGGTAATACATCTGGCTGTTTGTCTATCTGCGAACACGATAATTCAAAAACACTTTGAGTTAGACGGATGAAATTTGGTGTATGGTTTTTCACCAAATTTGTAGATTTCTGTAAAATTTTGAAGTGAAATCCCCTCAGATGTTGATGAGTTTACCGTATTTCATTTTCACAAACATGTAAAACGATAATTAAAAAATGCAATGATTCAAGTATATAAAATTTGGTATACAATATTTTAAATCTAATTATAATTCTGTATCAAATTTTGATTTCACTTGACCAACCAAATGAAACCAAAATTCGACACAGAATTAAAGGGCACCTAAAATTATGATTTTTGAATACTATTAACCATATGTTAGAAATTAATTGCAAAAAAAAATCACAATCACAAAAATTATTGCATAATAAATAAAATATTACATGATTCAATAAAAATGCTAAATTTATAATAAACACATCAATATTTCGTAATAATTTTTTGTTAATGTCTTGCAAGAAATTCGCAAGTCTTACTAGGACCACAGTTTTATGCAGGGTGATGAGTAAGGCAATGATGAGTAATTAGGTAATGAGTAGTTACAATATCCTAAAAAGTTTTGTGGAAACAATTCCAACTTGGTTATATATGTTTTTTTATGCGGTGCGTTTTAAAATTTTTCTTTGGGTTATGTGACCATAAAACCGCCATAGAACAGTATATATTAAATTTGATAAGGGATAATTTGAACAAACTAATATTTTAAGTGGTCGAAGTGGTATAGTGCAGAGATAGAGATAATAATTATTATCTCTATTGAAAGATAAAAAGATATTGAAAGATAGAGATAATAAATAAAAATGGCTACAATGTTTTCTTTTAACGAGAATAGCAACATGAATGTTAAAAACGTCCTTATTTTCTAGACAAGATTTTTTTTTTTTTCGTTGCAGCGAAATGAATTTTCTAATGTATTTTCAAATATGCGACACACCCTGAAGTTTGGGTATAAATAACAATTCCAAATTTACAAGTTTTTACATATTTAATTCATATACACATTTAAAAAAATGTATATAAATGAGTTAACATTCATATGATCAATCATATTAATTAATATGATTATTTAATCATCACAGATGATTTCAAGCAAAGCTGTTTCTTTCTCACGGTCTAAAATGGCGAAGATTATCAAAATAAATGGGTTGGTTTTTATTTTTTATAATCATTTTTACCATCAAAAAGCTTTTTCTTGCGCATGCTTTATATGCGAGAAAATAGCAAACGCTGAGCGGGTCCCTTTGCCTTTCTATTTTACATACACATTATGACCCCTTTTATATTTAGTTTTATAATATAGCAATAAAATTAGAATAGGCATTTTGAACATCTCTTTTTGACAAACTCCGTCAAAAATTTTATTTTTTTCAAGAACATATGCCAAATTTTATTTATCTAGCTTGTTCTTCTGAGCTATTGTGTCATATGTACACACCTAGAACATTCTTCCCATCCACAACTTTCGTATAAAATTTGTGAGAAATAATGATCGTATACTAAATTTTCTCCGTCTAGCACAATGAGTTCGCATCATTTTAAACAGATTTACCGACATACAAACATAATTCTGGAAATATTTCCCCACCCCTTATTTGAAGAGAAATGGAAATTCAGCAAGATCTCGATAGCGATTTTTTTACATTTTCAAGAAAAAATAAGAATACATTAAAAAAGTTTTATGATAAATTGTTACACTTTTCTTACAAGGCAGCAATGTTATGAATTTTAGCACTTTCATGTCGGAAATTCTCCTTAACATGTAGATAAAAAAATACATAAAATAGTGAAATAGATAAAGAAGTAATCCCTACTATCATTCAATAATCTTGAAACACGGTTTAAATGTAATGCATTTCAGCAATCTGTTGATAACGAGTTCTCTATCATATATATCAATGTCCGGACGGATTTTTATTTTAATGATACACTAAAATCGGATTTAGAGGTGTTTTAAATAGTATTATAGATTAAAGGTTTAAGAATTCTCACACCAACTCGACTTATTTTTCTTATCTCCGATTATTTTATAGCAAATCCAGCACTGACTGTCATTCCCATGGAATTGAAAATATGGTGTTTCCATTTATGTGAATTGATTATAAACAGTGTTGACTTCGTGTTTTGCATCTGAAATTAGTGAGATATCATCTTGATTCCTCTAGATTTGAAAGTGAAATTACAAGGTATCTGTTATATGAGAAAATTCTTTTATTTGTATAAGCTCATTGTCAAAATTTAATCCTCCATTTTTTTCAGAAGAATATTGTTTTGAATATTAATGACTACTTCTCAGAAATTGCTTTGAATGTTAATGATTTTACCTGAATATCTTCCGAAAAATATTATAACCTGTCTTCAACAGATTCAATTGAAAGATAGTATTTCGCTGCCATGGCATTCAGTTTTCTGTTTGTACTAATTGTTCTTTTTCTTCCCTGATCTCCGAAACGCAAATTTGTAAAAGTTTTTTTTTTTTGCCAATTTTGTGGAATTTTTTTCTTTCTTCTGACTCTTTCTACTTGTTTTACGATATTGAAGACAGTCGCAAGTAAAAAATAAAGGTTTTTAACATAACTGAATTTAACTGTTTTTAACATAACATTTGCAAAATTAAATTATTGAATCTTAATTAGTTAAAACTATTTAAAATGGTTTGATATTACATAATTGTAACTGAGCGTGTTTAAACAAAATTAAAAGTAAATAAAAAAAAAGGATGTTCCATTAAAAATGGCAACGAATTTTTCATTTTTATAGAACTAAATTTCATAAAAGAATTCGTCTGTCTTCATATTGAGCTAAAAATGTTCTTTATAAATGAGTTGTAGACATTTAACGAAAAATACGTAGTAGCTGGAGATTCGGTCATGTGATCGTTTCAGTGTGTTTGCTGTGATAATGCAACTGAAATGCCTAAAGCATACATATATCACTGCAGTAAAGTTATTTATGAAGAATTCATTTTAAAATACTTATTTTTTAAACATCTTTTTATCTTTTATTTCAGAGTTTCGAAAACAAGTTTTTTTTTCCTTTCTAAATTAAAAAAAAAAAAAAAAAATTAAGAACGGGAAAAAAATATGTTTCTTAAAAAGTCAAACTTATGATAAAAATGCATAGAAAACTTACAAATTCTAATAGACGGATCTCGGAAAGCACGTAGATTCCAGATCTATCCTATTTCGTTTCAAATGAAATTAAAAATTAAATTTATAAAGCAGATTCAAATTAAAAATTATGATGCAGATTTGAACTTTTGTATTATAGCAATTAAACTTTAATTTAATCATTATAAATCATTATTTAATTAATTATTTTAACCTGATAGATGCATGTGCAGTTATACAACATACTCATATTCCGGATGCAACATAACCTATTGAATTACAAATTTCTGATAGACTCTCCAAGACTTTGAATAACACTTAGCACCTGTTAAAGAATATTTACAATAAATCCAAGTTTGTATATGCTTCTTATTTAAGAAACGATGTTTTTACGACCCTATTATTTGATTTCATGGTTCAATATTAAGAATATCTTATTACTCAAGTTTAAATTATGCAAATATTTCCTACTGAATTATGAGTCTGTAGCATATTTTTGTTGAGCTAATTCAGAAAGAATATAAATTATTGATGAATACTGATCAAATTTCTAGATCTTCATACCAGGATATCTTAAACCAAATAATATTTCCACTCGCTGGTTTATTATTTTAATTGTACCATGAAAGGAATGACCAGCGGGCCTCAACCGTGGAAACAGCGCAACATCACTACTTGCATACCGTTACCATCGATTAATCAAAAACAGTGCCAAAGTTCATTACCCGCCAAATTTTTTTATGACTTCATGTCGCACCCTTGTCGTGGGATTACCACCACAATTTTCAGGAAGCACGTCCCTATCCCCCAGGCTGCATACACTGCAGGACATCATAGACCCCCCCCCCTTTCTCAATATCTGTCTGCCACTTATCAGAGACGAAAGGAAAAAAGGAAAGAAATCAGAAAAAAAGAAAGGGGATCTGTAGCAAAGTTCAGCAATTGTCCATTAGACTCTTGCGATTTGTCTTTCAATGAGAGGGGGCCCAACGTGGGGCAAGTAATTTTACTCTGGGGTCCGCAGTGGGACACTGAGGATCACTAATTACAGACCGAATATAGCCCGGGGTCACTAATGACACTATTAAGCTGGGTGAGCAAGCTCAATGACTACTCGATAAGTTGGAGGAAATTTTCGAACTCGTTATAATATATGGGTCGCACCTTGTTTCACATTGGAGGATGGAGATGTGGGGATGATTTATCGCATCCCAAAGGGGAAATAAGGATTTGTACAATGCTCAGTCCGACTCGCACGTGACTGTAGTTTAGATATCACCAGTGATGGCCCGGCAGATATAATTCGGGACAGCGGTGATGGTAATACTTAAATAATCTTCAAGATAAATTTTCTGCAATGGAATCTTCTTAATTTATAATTCGGTTAAGCAGGTAATATGCAATTAATGTCACTGTCTGAAAGATTCTACCAATTAAAAAAATGCTTGTAAATTAAACATGTTGCCAAAAGTAGATTAGTGATAGGGCCTGGTTGCAAGCAAGGTATGGATGCCCAGAGCACCAGTCTCAGGAGTCACGGTGGGGACAGTGGTATATTCATTTAGATATTTCTTTAAAAAAATAATAATTGTGGTAAAGCTCCCCAAAAAAAACTGTTCAAAGAAATTAGAAAAAGGTTGATTTTTATTCCCAATATTCATCAGTAATAATTTGGATAACAAATCTAGGTATAATTTTCAAAACATTTTAGTTATTTATTACTTTCAATAGAAAATTAAAAAAGTAAATGAACCTAACATTTAAAAATTTAGGCCGATACACACATACACACACACACATAATATTATATAACAATTTTTAGCAGTTGCATGGCCGCATAAAAGAAAACTTGAAATTTTAACTTCGCTTTATTCCATCCTGGAGGCATAATTTGTACATATAAAAGGTTAGCAATGCGTCAGTCTACACGGTGATCGAAGAACAGAAGAGCAAAAGAGAGACCGAAATTTTCCCTTCAATGGTTTTTACAATGAGATTTTGATGGGGATTTCTTTGATACGTGTCGATTTAAGATAGGAAAATTTAGATATCTTTAAAAGAATTTGGTAAGCATTAAGAATTGTTATCCTTTCACACGGAGCGTGAGAAAACGCTGAGATCATCAGTTTTCTAGAGCGCGTTAAAAATAATTAAATAAAAAGTAGGAATTGGAACAAGAGATAAGAAAACGTTTAAGAATGAAGTTAACATGGGCAAATTTAAGGTAAAACTTTTGAATTAATTAAGATTTGAATTACACTTTAAAATATCACTACACACACACATACACACACTAGTTTTGCGTACACAAATATAAACGCATTTGTTTTGTATTAATTATCAGAATTGGAGCTCTTGACATGTTAGATTATGAAAATTAATTTTGTAATTATTATCAGCTCCTAACCTACAAGGGTCTCTGGTTTTATATTCAAATTTTTAGATTTTCATCCAATGTTACAGTCAAGAAAAGGAAGAAAGAGGTGCTGATACCCCAATAACCAGTTTTCTAAGCTGACCTGAGGACAAATTTCTAGTGAAGGAGAACTCCAATCATGCGAAGCGTCATATGAATATGAATACTCAAGTATACGAGCAGAATTTATATTAATTAAATTCAAATTTCATGAGGATCATTTATTCTGATTAATAAATTAATATTTCCAGGAGATTTCGAACTCCTAATTCGTAACATCATAGCTTGAGAGTGTTTTAGGCTTAATTCTTCTATACTTATTTTGTTTTTAAAAATTATTTATTATTTAAAACTATATTTATTATTTAGCAGTGATAGCAGCGCATACACACGTAAACAAATGTATTTAATTTAGCCACAACGAAAGCGAATATAAATACATGAAAAGCAATGAAAAATGTTGTTAAAAATTATTAAAATGCACATCACTTTAATGCACTTTAAATTATTTTTGAAATTTTATTGAAAGTGGAAAAAAAATCATATAAAAATCAATCTGGCTTATTGAAATGCTTATTATTATTTTTTTTTTAGTTTTATGCAGTGGCATCAAAATAATTTTTGTTCAATAATATGTTTTCGAATTTCTTAGGGGAAACTTTAAAATTGGATTAATTTTGCAAAATTCTACCTTTCTTAGCAAATATTTAATGTTCAAGCAATAATTATGTGAAAGACACTCGATTTTATTTCTAAAAGTCAACTAATATCTTATAGACATTTTGAACGGCTATAATATTACGTAAGACACAATTTATAATATAGCTGTCTATAAGCATTACATTATGAAAAGAACCTGGAAAATTTCTATACAGGAAAAATAATTATTGGGGTATGATCATTGTATTTAAAGCATTCTTTTTCAACCTTACTGTTTTTAGTAGCCAAAATCAATTTCATTCATTTTATGCTGCGTATAAACTTTTTTTTTTTTATCTTTGTTATGAACATGAACTTGCAATTTAATTTGTTGTTTCTTTCTGAAGGTTTCTGCAATTTGTCCTTGCTAAATATAATTTCATGAATTAAAGTTATTTTTTTATGTCTAACGTCATTTTCACTTAATTTCTGAGCTTCACCTAATTATCCTATTTGCAAAATATCCATAATCGTCGGATCCCCGTTTCATTCAGATAGAATCTTTTTGTTTATTTATATCACTTTTTAAAACCAAATACGACTCGGACGCCTTTTAACCCAGAGATGTCACAAGTTCGCCCAACCAAAAAATATTTCAATAAACATTTCTGTGTACCGCTATTTCAACATATGTAATTTTCCCATAAGTAATCGGCGAAATTTTTTTTCTTTTTTTTTCCAAAAACCCTTTTCATTTCACAAAAACACGACTTAGAAATAATCAGACTAAATCACCATAAAGTAAGCATTTCGTATGATTTTAGAGGACAATAAAATGAATCGCATTAATTCATATTTTACCTCTTCAGTCTTCTAAAACCAAAAACTTCACGAACGAGTCCGTCACGTTTAAATAGACTCATAATAATATGTCAAAAGCACGCGGAACAGAAATGCAGAACAATCGGGCTTTATCAATTCTATCCGTTTCAATTCGCAAAATTCGCCCTCAAAAATCGTTATTTAGGAACCTTTGATACGATCCATTCTTTTATGACTTCAACATGTTTGCTTTCCGTAAAATAATGCTTGCATCAAGAAAGAAAAATTGTGCCTGTGTCGGACAATGCATTCATCTTTTGCAGGAGGAAAAATTAAGTCGGAAAAAATATACTGTCCACTGTTCAGAGGAATCGCAACGCCCTACTTGGCTCTCTAATGGAGCTACAAATTTGGAAGTCGTTTTTTGAGACAAAAAAAGTGGTTGAAAAATGCGACTTGTCAAATGTTTATAGATGCCGACTCTTGCACAATAGAGAGGTGGTGGTGCAATTGAGGGGTGATTACGGCAGCAATTCTGATATTTGCTCCACCCGCAACTTATGGCGATCACCGAATCAGAAAGCTCGAAAAGAATCCCAAAGAAGATGGCGGACATCTTTGGACATTGATCGGTGATATAACGACGATCGGAACGAAATTATTACTAGGAAGGCCAGAAGAAACTGGAAAAAAAAAGTTCCTAATATAATGAGCGAATGAGTTATAATGTTTCTTTTTCACTTAGCTTTCATTCATATTTAGTTTCAGTTCTTCATCTACGGACTTTTTACTTTACTACTGACTTAAGGGACAGTGAACTTTGAAGTAAGCAAAAATGGACAGAAACATGAAATTTTATTTTTATCGTTTACTCATCAAAATGTAAATTTATATTCAACTAAAATAGAGCTATAAGGTATATTGTTCAATAAAATGAATATCACAAAGGCTTAGAGAAAAAAAAGCATGTTTTAATTACTTTCTTCAAAATAATATTATAATTAGATTGAAATAAATATCATTGAAATGTTCCAGGTGTCTTAATTTTTGACTAAATTAAATAGACTTGATAATAGAGATTTCTTTTAAACATCAAAAGAAAATAAAGAATTCATTTTATATTTCGAGCGTTTTTAAATAGTTAAAAGTCAATTTTCGTTCCGCAAGACATAAAATTCTAATGAAAATTCAGTAAGTGTGCATAAAAATATTTCCAAAAAATTAACCTTTAAATGGAATTACAAAACCATACACAGTTTTATTTTAAAAACTTATATTGGGTAATATGGGAAAAAAATAAAAAAAAAATGAAAAAAAATTGAATCGCTTGGAATATTTTGAAATATATATATATATATATATCTTTTAATTTTTTTTTAAAAAAATGATATTTCGTTTTAAAAAGTTTTAAAAAAATTGACATATTTATATTTTAATATATATGTATAAAAAATTTCATAACTCTAAGTAAATAATTTTGAAAAATGCCTAATAGAGTCCGCCGCCCTTCAAAGAAAATTATTGCAATCATGAAAAAATGAGAGTCCAAGATTTTCTACTCAATTCCATTTTTCAGATCTCCCTGAATTCACAAAGAAATATTTTTAAAATCAAGTATTTGTCGCTCTGTCTGTGAACAAAATTATGCTAATACGCTTTTATCTAGAAGGATAAAATTTGCTTTGTTGTTTTTGTACCAAATTTGTAGATTTCTATCAAATTTTGAATGAAATCTATTAACATGAAGCCTGTCTGACTCTCTGTACGAGGACACGGTTAACAAGATAGCTAAAAAACATAAAGAGCTAGTTAAAATTTGGTTTATAGTTTTAACATCTAAAGTATAAATTCATATCCATTAAAAGACTGATTATCTTTCAATATGTATATTCGTGAAACACGATAACTTAAAAAAAACGTCTTGAATGAAAATAAAAGAAATGAATGGTAAATGAAATTTGGTGTGTGATTTTGTTTCTAAAATTGTATTTGTATGCCAAATTTTTGTTCCAATAAAAGCCGTCTGAAATGTACACTCAATTTTCCTCACTGTTCTATAAAGTCGAAAATACTCATGCTTGAAACTCAGAAAATAAAAATCTGAGTATTGTGATGTTTACGGCCTTGTTCAAGATCCATAATAACCCATGGAGGGGATATTATTATTATCTTTATTAGAAAGCATATGAGAAGTTCCTTGAAGACAACATCAGCTGGTTTATATATGTATACAATTTTTGCAAATACATACATCCGAGTAGAAGTAGAATCTTCTGGAAAGTTTGATCGGGGGAGTGTTGACTTAATCAAAGCGTCAGATCAACAGAAGTTTGTTTCAAAAGCATATTTTGTTATCTAAATTGTTATTTCTAGCACAAATTATATAAAATTATGCAATACATTATACTACACACAATAAATATTACAAAAGATAATTTAAAATTCTACTGTTTACATCGTAGACGAACGGCATTAAAATATGCCTTCAGTAGCTTGCTGCATGGTTTCTGTTTGCCTTATTGAAAACTCTGGATGAGAAAAAGTACCGGATTGGCGCAGAGCTAGATTATTGATAGATGCAATTCAAATCATTTAATCAGGAATGATTGAATCTGAAAATTCAAACAAATTATTGTTGAAATACTACGCTATATCGCGCGTTTATTTGGGTGGGGGAGTGCATGCATGAGAAGTTGCCGGTTGTGTAAGCTAGTTTTCGCTTCTCTTGGATGGGGTATAATAATATTGGTAATGAGGTTGTGTAAACTCCATTTTCGAGGACGAGGCATACATCCTATGGTAAGGGATCTGTACCGGTGCTAGTAATGAACATTTAACAACAGGCCATTGTTATAGTGTTCTAGTCACGATGGCTCGGTCATTCAGCTAAATCTTACACTTGACACTGTTATAGCATAATGTAATACCACGTTGTAAAACTAAAAGGTATTCACACTAAACCATGAAAATCTTGGAATACAGGAAGAAAAAAAAAATTCCACCTTGCGTATATAACGAAAAAGTAGTTGAAAGTTTAGAAAGCGGAGTAAATGTATTGTTACTTGTAGTAATATTTAATATTGAAGATGCAGACTGTGTACAAGGTGTCCATACTTTCCACCTACTTTTATACCCGTTGCTCATTGTTAATAATTATATCAAATATATATTACTAGTTTATATTAGTTTTAATTAAGAGAAATAGGTGACGAATTACTAAAACCATGATTTTCTTATTTTAAATATAAATTATATGAATCCTCTTGAATTTACTTTTAGCTTAATATTTTAGCAGGCTGAATATCAATAATTTACATATATGTAATTTCAATCTACATGCTATAGTATTGTTATTTTATTGCATTTACACATACTATAATTCAGCATATACATGAATTATAAGCTCAGTTATATTTGGCTCGGCCTTAAAATTTCAGCTACCTAAATTATATACATAAAAAAGAAAGAAATTCTATTTGTTTTTCTGGTATCATTAGAAAGTTTTGAAGTTTATAGTATCTATTTCTCTGTTGTTCTGAAAGAAAACAATGCAATGTAACTTTATATGGAATCTCACAGCGAAAAATGCCGCTTGAATCTTAGTTCATATTTTTTTTTTTAGAGTGAAACTCTTCATTTTAAAAAAGAAAATAATTTTGGAAAGTAAGTGCTCTCACTTCGAACGGGCTTTGCAGAGTTTTAATTTGATTTAAAATTAATTGAAAATTAATCAAAATGTTAACATTTTTTTCTTCAATAAACTTTGCACACACCAACGCACAAAAATTCATATTTATACCAACGGCTGTAAACTTCAAAAAATGAACATTCCAATTGCACAAATTTTATTTTTGCCCACTTTTTCTTTAATATTCAATTATTTTTTTCAAAATTTATTATACAACTTCTTATTTAGTAGATTTTTTACCATTCAGTTGTTTCAGTATTATTAATGCTCAATATTATTTATGAAATCGTCTTTCATCGTATTACTCTTAATCAAAAATAAAAGAAAATTTATATTTCAATAAATTCAATTTTCTAGATTTATTCACAGATTTCAGTTTCAAATTAAATTGAAGTACTTTTTTTATTTTAGATATTTTGATGTAATTTTATGAATTTGTTTACTTGGTTTATAAACAAAGCTATTGTTATATTTTTTTTATGAATGTAGATAAAATAAATAAAACTTTTCTACATCATAAAACCTTACATCTGTAAAATGCGTGATGTGAAAGATGTTATTTAGTGGAGGCAACGACTGATACAATCAAGCTAAGCGAAAATATTAAGGTCGAATAAAGTCTGGAACATTATCTATTAAAATAATTAAGGCTAAAAATAGTTTCATCATCGTTGAAAACAGAATGTATATAACTTAAGTTTATGGACACTCAAATGGACACATTTTCATCATTAGTATAAAACTCGAACAACATTTAGATTTAATAATGGTTAACGTTCACTTCACTTATTCTTACAGAGAAACCGATTTCAACAACAACAGGCAACTAAAATGCCATTGCAGAGAAAAGTATACGTTGGAGGAAAATGAAGGAAATGGATCAGTTTTACTGACGCATTTTTTACTTATTTTATTCAAGGCGAAAACAATGCTCGCGACATTTAGGATAAAATACTTCTGTTATAAATAATGCTTCATTCAGACGATCTGTCACCAAAAGAAACAATATTAGATATTCGACACAACGTATAAAAGAATTCTAAACATTTTGAATGGCAGTTGTATAAAGGCTAAAAATTCGATATGGGCTTCAAATATTGAACATTTGGATGGATTATTCTAGCTTTATGTTCTTCAAACTTTGCTTTTAAATGTAAAATGCGAATATAGGTGTGAAAAAAAAAATTCATCTTTAACTGAGTTATTTTATAAAATAGAGATACCAACCATGCAAAATCTTAAAAAAGTGAAAAGAAATATAATTTGTACATTAAATATTTCTTATGTAGCATGAAAAACTTTTCGTATACTACTTTATTTTTCTTTTGCAAGCCAGTTGTATCTTATAAGACTTCATTCATCATAATTTCGTTGAATTAAAAATACTGTGGAAGTTATCCCCCCAAAACTTTCTCGCATAGTCTCTAATAAACATGCTATACCAGAGAACGCCTTGCATGACGTAAAATAGTTAGGAAATATTAAGCTTACGCGAGAATTTATCATTTTTACTGAATATATTGTATGATCTTTGGCAAGTTATTTGGCAATTAATCCCTGGCATTCGGTTAATAGCTTTTAGACGCATTTTTCTCTACCGTGAAAAACTTTGACAAAAAAACTGCACTTTTAGTTACAAAATCTCATACCAAATTTGATACATTTAAGTCACTGTATTTTGAATTTTATTGCATTTACGTTTTTCTGAAAGTACAGACAGACCCTTATTGAATTTTGCTCAACATTTTGTAGACGTCTGTACTAAAGATGGTAAATCAGTGCACCAAATTTTATCTATCCAGCTCTCTTTCTCTCATTTATAATTATTGTGCTAACTTATACACGAACAGCCGGTCAGACGGAACTTCCTCTGAAGGGATTTTGCTCAAAACGTCAAAAACGTGAAGATTCTTTAAAATCTCAAGTTAAAAATTTTTTTTGGCGATTACTGTATTTTATCTATAATCTGAAAAAGTAAATATTCGGGAAAATACTGAAAAAAAGTAAAATACTAGGAAAGTAAAATATTAGTTTATTCCGAAGCAAAATCAAAAGAATGAACTAGTAATTTATATTTCAGTGAATTGTAATTGTGCGTTTTATAACTGTAATATCTGTATAAATCAGTTGTGGATTGAGGTATTTTCTGGCTTTAGCGAATACTTAATAACATATTCAATTCAGTTTCACATTTCTGCATATTTTTCAGCACATTTTAAAGATTGTCTTTAGGCTAATATACTTTTTAATTTTATAATTTTGTGAATATGCATTTGTTTTTATTCATCTGTCACGATTCCAAACTTTACGGTATCCATATTTGCAAATAATATTATTGAAGTAAATTCTCGATTTTATGAATATTCAAAAAAAAAGTTAACTTATTAAAACATAAAAATCTGATTAATTATACTTGATAAAATATCAATATTATCCTAACTTTTATCACGAATAAAATTTGCATTTTTCACTGTCTCCTTTATTTGGCAACTTAAATGAAATTTTTTATTCCATCTATGTTTGGCCCTCTCTCTACCTAGTGACCCTAGACAAGTATTTAGTCTGTCTATTTGGAAATCCGCCACTGTTATTAATTGTAAATGGAAAAATAGGTACGATTTCAGAATGGCATACTAAAATAAATAATATACTATTGGGATTTTTTAGTTAAATTAGTCATGTGATACAACGATATAGCCTACTTCTTAATGAGATTTCTTTATTATATAAGAATAAAGTTTATCAAGTCAAGTAATATTAATACATTTTTATACAGGATGATTCAAAATTCATGCCAATCTTGGGGAGGTGATAGAGAACAAGGATACAAATAATATTCGCATAAAAAAGGTGGAAATCCATTTCTTCAGTCTTAAAAAGAAGGTGTCTCAATTCAACTGAAGCAAGATATTTAATTGCTAATTTCTACATGCAAATATTTGAATGCTACTTTCGGAGCACAATGGACTGGGCATGGTGGACCAGTCTCTTAGCCATCCCGATCGCTCGAAATATCTACTTTACTGGGGGCATCTGATGAGTCTATAGAGTAGAAATAATGAGAATAGAATATCGCAACTCTTTGGAAGAGTCATGATTATGAGACCCCAATAATGAGCTGAGGGTATCATTACTCGAATATCAGTAGCTACTGATCGTGTGTGTGAAATACTTGACATCTCAAAAGATGTCTTGCCATTGGTGGACGAAGTTTTCAGTAGCTCTTGTAAGTACTGCAGTTGACAACTACATCGTTATTAAGCCCCTTGTCTTCCTTTCAATCTCTTATTTACATCACTTGTCCCAATACATTTCTTTACAATAAATGTTTTAAATAAATATACTACTTTTAAGAATTTCATTAAAATATCTTCACCAGAGTAGAAGTTAGAAACGAAACGTTTTGTTTCAGTTGAATTGACGCACCCTGTAATTATGACTAAAGCAGCCTTCACACGAGGACAACTATTGCGCTCAATGGAAGGCCACACCTACCTCAGAAACATCACGTGACCCCAACGGAACAATGACAAATGATTGTCTCTTCAGGACGACTATTTGTCATTGTTTTATTGTGGTCACGTGATCTTGCTGAAGTAGGCGTGGCCTTCCATTGCGAGCAATGATTGGCCTCGTGTAAACTCTGCTTTAAGAAATGGAATGAGTTTCCTGTATGAATTTTATTCATATCCTTGTTCTCCATCTATCTTCCAAGTCTATACCATAAATTTAGGATCATCTTTATAATGTAATATTTATATATGTCTGTATTGTATATAATATAAAAAAATATATATAATGCAATTTATGTTTGCACATGCACTAAATTTGGCTAAAATTAAGTGACGAATAAAAGTGATGAAATTACTCTAGTTGGTGAAGCTGGAGGTAAATCAAAGTTTAATTTTGTTATAAATCTGGAATAGGCTGGAAAAGAGTAAGTGACTATTGAAAAGAAATCCAATCGCCTTAAGCTTT
Organism: Argiope aurantia; assembly: GCA_026543865.1. Lineage (NCBI taxonomy): Eukaryota > Metazoa > Arthropoda > Arachnida > Araneae > Araneidae > Argiope > Argiope aurantia. The sequence continues at coordinate 388,329 of JAPMOR010002453.1, forward strand.
CATATAGAATAAAAATTTCCTTTCAGCATGGCCCAGTCAATATTTAGGATTCGAAGACTTAAAATAGAGAGATGTTTTCGATAATAACTCAATGCAAGACATAACTCGAAATGCTATTTTTTATAACCCAAAAAAGTCATTAAAAATTATGAAAAAAATAGCACTGTAAATATAATGGTTAAGTGGGGAAAAAAATAAAAACCTTCTTTTGAGAAGACCTTTGAAAATCGATTGGAAAGTATAATGGAATTCCATAGCAGGCACTAGATTATAGAATGTCTGCGATGCTTCAAAGGATTTTAAATAATTTTTAAAGAATATTTTTAGACTTTCGTGTTTCGGACAAGAAGTTTAATCTTTTTTTTTAAATGTTACCTTTTAACGACGAAATAAATACAAAGATTCGGAACCAAGATAAAAACGTGTACTAAAAAGGTTTCTGATTATATAATTAAAAATATAAATTTTCTTATCTCTGTTTTTGCTGTTTCCACGAATTATAGTTTTTAAAAATTAAATTTTAAAATAAAAGATAAAGAGACGATTCTATGCTCTATTACAGTTTGAATTTGACAAATCAAATTTGAAAATTGCCGAGTTCAATAAATAAACGAAGTACTTTTTGTTTATTTTTGGCTTATATTATTATAATTAGAATATTATTGCTATTATAATTTATAGGAAAATAAGCTTTTAGGTACCAAATTTATTCATTACATATGGTTTTTTGACCAAGTTTTCTTATATTAAATACTAAAATAAAAAATAAACGCCGATACATTGAAAAAAATGTCTATCAATTAAGTGGTTAACTGATTACTTAATAATAAAAATATTTGAAAAATCGAGCTTTGCTCAGCATTTTTTTTTTTTTTTTGTAAAATCGTGTCTTTTGGAGAAAATATTTAGATATGAATTCATATACTGATTACATATGAATATTTTTTAAATTTTACCTACTGCTCATTTAAATACAAAAATATCATGTATGCACTTAAGTTTAACATGTTATTCGAAATAATCTCTTATATTATAGAATTCATTTCACAGTTTGTTTATCATTACTTACACTCGGTTTCACTATGGTGAAACCGGGACCGAGATGGCGCTGTATAACAATGTCACATGACAGCAGGTAGAAAAAGGTTTTAATAGTTACTAAAAAATATTTTTTTCGTCTGTGTGTATAAAATCGCGTTTTTTCAGGAAAAGCATCTATATTAATAAACTTAAAAAGCAAAAATTTTACATATAAATTCATAAGTAAAAAATAAATTAAAGCGCGAAACACGCACCATTCATGTTGTTTTGACCATTCTATTGCACTGCCTACACTTCGAAGCGGATATTGAATATATTTATTCTAATAATTAGTTATAAAATATCAAATTTGATCCAAATTGTAAGGGCCGTTTCCTAGATACACGAAATAAATTTATACATATATAATAATTGCTCGTATAAGGTTGTAAGATTCGATCGACTTGTTTAAAATTTAGCTATTAGTTTCATCGCAAAGGTTCTTGGATTATTTCCGCAAGTCTTACATCAAAATAGCGCTTCAAAATAACCCGACCTGAGAAGATAAAAATTCGGCCGACTATTTTATGGAAGAAATTTCATAAGACGCTCCAATAAAACTTCTGCAAGATTTACCTTTATTTGTTTTATTTAATTTGCGTCTTGCGCCCAGGCGGAACGTTCAAAATGGATTTCGTAAGATACGCATTCATATCAAAAGTCACCAAATATGGCCGCTGGTCGGTTTCGACGTCGTCAACGGCCATGAAAGAAGCGTTTTATTTCTCTAGCAGAAACGCTCGAGAACAGCAGAGAATCCGACGCATGGACAAACAGATTTTTCATCTTTGTTTTCTCTGATATCGACGCCCATAAAGTGGCTCGTTAATAATCTCTGCTGTCAGACGATGATACGAAACCGAGAATCCCGAAATATCTGTTTTTGAAAGGAACATCAATGCGTGCCTTATGGAAAGACGTCTTTTCTTTTACAAAATAATTGAACCAGGAAGTATTACTAGAGGCGTATGCGTACCATTGTAAAAAACAAAACCTGGAGTCATTGTTGTGTTATGGCTGAAGAATTTGACTATTAAAGTTATTTGTATCCAGTTTAAATTGAAATCCAGTTTAAATTGTTCGCAGGCTTGATTTCTTAACCCTTTATTTGTCATGCTTTCTCGGGCAACACGCTTTCATCGGCTGTTATGGGACATTTTCAACTTCAAACGCTTTCCATGTGTGTTGTAAGCATGCTTTCGTACATAGATTTCTTGGCATTAATTAAAATAAATTTCTAAGTATCTATTAATTTTTTTAAGAAAATTCAAAGGACAATATAAATATATATATCCAACTTAGAACATCCATCCAAAAACTTTTTTTCTGCAACTTTTCATCATTTGCCAGTTAAAGGATTACACTGAGATAATCTGGTCGATATCTTTATTTACACTATACTTTTTCATTGAAAAATTAAGGTGTAAGTGATTGTTTCAGAATATGAAGTTTTTAAACATATTACACTTCCATTGCCATTTTAAATGCGAAATCAAATTCATGTTCACAAAAGCTAAGTTTAAATAGAAAAATACGTCCCTGGTACAATTCTGGTTTCTCTACAATGGTAGCAATGTTGCAAATACATTGATTACTAAATCCATTTCATAATTGGCAGTAAATGTGCTAAATATAATTTTATTAGTGAAATTTCAATAAAATGATTGACATGTTCGTAGCATCAATAATTATTTTAACTTAATATTTTATAGTATTTGTTTCTTGTTGTAACAAGAGTGTTTTCCAAATCTCAGGTACTCGACCTCAATTGGAAATATGCAATCAAAATTCAGGAGCGAATGAAAAGAGGCTTGTCTCTCAAAGAGAGAATACGGATTGGAATATTGAGTGCAGGATGAAATTTAGTATAATGTATTTAGTATAGTTGTGTGTCTTTTATGTTGTGTTTTTTAAGAAAAATATTAATGCCCATTAGCTAGTCAATTTCAGGAAAATGACCCACAGATTTTTCTTATAGCTTATATACTAATAATGTGTCAACGTCCCAGAGCGTCTAAACTGCGCTGTTGGTAAGGTCCTGCCTTAGTATTTACGTAACTTGAGGTGTGTTCTGGACTGGTGTTTTTTACTTGCTTCTTGGTGAAATTATTTCAAATTAATATAATAATTTACAAACAGTTTTAATTAATATGTTTTTTATTTTTTAAACAAAAATAAATCTTTATTTTGCGATTTCTTAAAATTATTATTTAAAAAAAATCGAACGAAAAATAACAAAAATACAAATGTTTTTTTCTTAAAAAAATTATGAAAATTATTTAAATAAAATAACAACTTACAGATAGTTTTAGTTACTATATAATTCTTGTATAGTGCAAAAATAAATGTTTATTCACTTAATACTTGAATCATAATTTTATTTTTTAAGCAGAAAAAATAATTGCAAATATAACTTAAATGATAAATATTAATTATAATTACTGACATCATAAAAAATTTCGTTAATCTTATATTGCATATAAGAACCAGAGTGATAATTATCGCAAAAACATTTGAAACAAGACAGATATATTTGTGACACCTTGCACAATTGATAAATAGTGATTACCCACAAGAGACACACTAAAGGGATAAATTGGAAAACAAAATTCATTTACCTTCTAAAAAGATTTGCCTTTCTTCAAAAAATCGTTCAAAATGAAAGCTATTGATATGACGAATGAGCTGAGTCACGACCCCCGATAGATGTCTATCGGGGGTCGTGGCTGAGTAGGCTGTTCGTTGGAGATGGCTAGTCCAATTTTGTAGTATCTTCTAATTAACCAATATCTAATTTTCTTTCATATAGTTACTGTTTTGTTTACACTAATAGCATTCACGTTTGATTCAACCGGGCATAGAAAGAGATTAGGATATAGAATTTAACATTTTCTGCGAAATTGAGTAACATAAAGACAGAATTATTAGTGTATGCGTTACTTCTTATGTTCGAATACAGAAAACACCAAAGCTCATATGGACTCAAAGAATTTAGGCTTGCATTTTAAATCATTTTTCTGCATCATACAGAAACTTTGTTTCCATTATATACCAACCCTTTGATTGAGGGACAATTATAATCCCTAATATACATGTCAAAGAGATATTCAAAGGATACTCTGCTTGGAGAGCTAATACAACTACAATTTATATGAATCTTTAATTCATTAAATTGGATTGAGAATTTCTAGTAAAAGGAAGTTATTTTTCTACAGGAGGTTTTTCAAAAGAATTAAGAAGAAAAAAAGAAAAGATTATTGTATGAAGCGAGAAATATTATAAGATTTGTAGCTATTTTACTTATTATTTTAAAAGGTTTGCATATCAAAGACAAAGCATTTTCCTATTCTTTACGATTTTACAGCCAACATAATTTATATGTTTTTAAAGTTTCTTTCAGGAAAGGTTTGAGGTTTATAATTTTTACAATAATGAGAAGTTTTCACAACTTTGGGCTATTCTTATATGAGCTTAAATTAAACAACATTCTGCTATTAATCAATTTATATATACTTCCAGAAACTATTTCAAATAATTCAACAATACTTATCTGTTTTGTAAGGGGAAAATGTTTTAACAATCTATTCAGAGCATAAAACAGAATTCGATGACTTAGAAGGAAATAAAAATCGTTTATTTTATAATTGATTAATCTTCGATTATCTATATATCTAAAAGATAAATTCCCTTTGATGTGATATACAATAATCAATAATTATTTCTCGCACACAATCAAAATTTTCCAAAAGACTTTATTTTAAATGCACTTATGCTTCTTTCCATTGCATTTCGTTATGGTTAGTTGATCTCAGCGTTTTCCCCATTCATGGAAAATGAAGTACAGATAGTTGGATTAAGACAAATTTGGAGGGAAAGTAATTTTCGCCCTGCCCACATTGTCTTCTGGGCTTAGCGCTCACATCTAATGTTCCGCACGGAATAGTCGAACATCCGTTTCCGTCATTTTTCGGATTCGAGCTTCTTCATAGGATATGGAAAACCGTTGGGAATAACGGCTGTTTTGTTCACACAAGACAACTTACCTCTGCGTTTCCTTGACCTCCTGGCTGAGCGATATTGGTATTTGGCGCTATTCCTTGTGCTCTGCTGGCGGCCCTTTGTGAAGTGCCTGCTAATCTCTAACGGAAGTTATTGGCGATAGATACGATCTTCGATGTAGTAGGTGGAAGAAAAGATATTTTTTATCTAATTGCGTTGATTACTTTATTTTGATCAAAATAAAAGATCGATGAGCTAGCTGTTTTATAAACGTTGATAAATAATTTTCTGTGAAAAATATCTTAGAATGGCTGTCTGTTATAGAGAATATATAAGATATTCTACGAATTATATCTCCCCCCCCCCTTTTTTTTTCCTATTCGATGATTAGTTTAGTGTATTTTAACGAAATTGAACTTAACTTTTTCATGCATTTTAAACACATAGGAATAATTGTTAGCTATATTGTATAAACACTTTTAACTTTTCTCAAATTTAGATTGATAAATATTTTTATCCTTAAAAAAATATATGTTATATTCCGTCGATCAATACTGTTTATGTATACTATGTTTTTTTAAATATTTTTGCTTAAGATATATCATTCTTCAAAATAAAATTTCGAAACTTATTATACTTAAAAACTAGTCTTTTTTTTTTTTCTGATGTGAGTTTTATAATTAATGCATTCTGTAAAATTAACCATTAAAATTAAAAGAATATTTTAACTTTTTTAAGTGAAATCAAAATTGTGTACTTCTAAAAACTTTTTAGTTATATATAATTTATATTAAAAGAATTTAATCAAAAATACAAATATTATGAAATTTTAATTAAAAATTATTTCTGAATCAAACTAAAAAATTTTTAAAAAATGCAAATGTATTTAGAGAACGCTAATGCTGTTACTACTAAATCGCAGATGAACTTAACCAAATAAGTAAAAATATTAAATTAATATAAGCAAGGTTATATATAAGTTAAGGTTTGTGAGTGATCTTTTGTAGTTTATGTTGTGTTATTGTAATTTCGCTTGGATTTGGAATTTATAATTGATTGTTTTATTTCTGTGAAACTAGTTTATTTCTAAGGCCTCAATTTCAGGAGATTTTCGGGTCAAGAAGGGCCAATGTTTTTGGACAAAAGTCAGACCCCTCACAGAAAAAATCCCTTGTTTGATCCTGCCTGAGGGTGTGACCTTTGAGAAAGTTTTCAGGCCGGATTCGTCATTTCTTTCTTTTTTTTTTAGATTTTTTTGCTTATATTAACTTAATATTTTTACTAATTTATATTAAAATATATTATTAAAATTCACTTTTCATTTTATATTTAAAAATCGGAAATTATGTATTAGTTTCCTTAAAATTTTAAAGATTAATGGCTTACATTAATATTGATTTAAATTAATGCAAGAGACTAATTTGTTGATAACAAAATAAAATTCAGAATGTTTGTCCTTCGACTACGAGTCTTTGTAAACGAGCAAAATAAAAATGTTTAAAAATATGTTGATTTTTTTTTTGAGTAGTTAGTGCAGAAAATCAAAAATAAAGAGCGGGAGTGATCTCTCTAAAACTTTCTCGCATACTCTCTAATAAACTTGCCATGCCAGAGAAAGCCTCGCATGACAATATCACACAATAGTTACGAAATATTAACTTTTCGCTAGAATTTAGCATTTTTACTAAATTGATCCTGCCATCCTTGGCGAGATATTTGGCGATTAATCTCTGGCATGCTGATAATATTATCCAAAAAATCGAATTTGTGCTTTAGACACGTTTTTCTGAACCGATTGAAACAAAAATCTGAAACAAAACTGCATTTGTCTCCACAAAATCCCGTACGAAATTTGATATATTTAAGTCATTGCGTGTTACATGATTCTGAAATGGATTTGCAAAATTACCGTGTTTACATGATTCTGAAAGTTGTCAGACAATCAGCCTGTAGTTGGAATTTGGCTCAAAAATCGATAGGTATCTACAATATAGATGTTAAGTCTGTGTACAGAACTTTATCTATCCAGTTCGCTTCGTTTCATGGCTATTGTGTTAATTTACGTTCGAACAGCCGGGCAGACGAGCTTCCATTGAATATATTTTACTCAAAATTTGATCGAAATCTGCAAATTAGGTATAAACACCGTATACCAAATTTCAGAAATCTAGATCAAAGAATTTGTGAGTTATCTTTGTCACAGAGAGACATACAGACGGCTATTTTCAAAAAATGTGTTTTTCGAACTCAGGGTGGCCAACGTGGAGAGTTCGAGTTTCTTAGGTTCGAATTTTTGAGAATTAATATACTTTCTCTATACTACGTATATGAGAAGGTAAAAATAAGTGTTTCTTTGTAGATTTTGTTCAAAATTAGAGACAAATGAGTTATTTAATATTCTGTCAGTCAAAATTTCTAATATATACCTATGACGGATCGATATAATTTATTCTTTCAAACTATAATTTTTAAAATGTAGCAATCTACAAAATTCAAGACATTGCAATTCTAGACAATCTTCGTTTTTCGACAAAGTGTAATATTAAAAATAAAAACGGAAGTGAAAATCCTACTACGGATTGAATGATTGGCAAAAGTACGTGCTTGAATGTTTTGATGGAGAGTTAGAATCCTATAGAAACATTGTTTCAGACAGTGTATCAAGAAAATACACAAGTAGAATTCTTTGCTTGTTTCATGCAAAAAAAGTAACGAAAATAGAATTTTTTTTATTACTTCGCGCACAAGAAAGTAACGAAAACAAAACATCTTTGCTTATTTTGTGTATAAGAAAGTAATGACAGCAGAATCTCTCTGCTTACTTTGCGTCCAAGAAAGTAGCGAAAGCAGAATCTACTTGCTCGTTTTCTGTATAAGAAAGTATCGAATTCTTAAAAAAGGAGTTTGTAGAAAGAGAGAGTTCAGTTAATGTAGGCTCATTGAAAAGCATGCATCTGGCAGGTGCAAATAAGTATTCATTTCTAAAATAAAGGTAAATATATATATAAGTTTGATTAAAGGAGAATCACATAAGCGTTTTAATTAGAGATTGTAGAAAGCGGAAATCGATGGGTATATACATAACAAAAACTATTTTTTTCTGATCTCTGACAGAGATGAAAATTCATTCAAGAAGTCTCCCCCTTTTTAAACTGACCTTACTCACCATTCCGTGACCTTGATGCTCTTGTTATGCAAGTTAGCTTAAAATTGCAACAAACTGCGCAACAACTACGCCGTCCATTCAAGCTAGTCAACAAGTTTTCATTTCAGCCTATTTAGCATACGCTCTCTATTCAAAAAGGGCTTTGAATGAAAGACAAAAGGGCACCCCATTCCCGCCCTGCAAAGAAATATATAATAAGATAGAAGGTGGGCAACGATGGTAGCACCTAGTCATTACAAATGCGAAAAAACATTGCCTGGCAATACCAAACAAAGCAGCTAAAGGCCTAATAGCGGAAATATCAAAGCGAGGGGTAAGGCAATTAGTTCTGCTTCCAAGTGTTTCTAAAAACCTCAAATTTTTGTCCGGAAACGGATGCGGAAACTCAGCCGAAAAACTTACGGGTGGCTTTCCTATATTTTCTACCAAAAACACACCGCGCGGAGCTTTTTGTTTGGAATCGATTGAGTTTGGAGCTTTTTGCGCAAACAACTTTGCCCCTTGTCGAAGGCAGATAAGATGGGGAAGAGTTGGTGAAAATAAACAGAAATGCAAAAGAGGAGCAGGTGATAAATTATAGTTAGTTTATCGGAGCTGAGTTTCTAGAAAAAGTCAATAACAGGGAAATAGTTAATGGAGTTTTTTGCTCGCTGGCATGGTGAAATGCGAGAGATATCCGGATTGCAATAGAAAGATATGTTTAAATATAAACAATATATTAAAATAATTGCATAAAATTTTGTGATGGAGTCTATTCCAGCATACGAGCTACATTTCAAAAATGGTTCAACAATTTAATTTTCAAACCCATTCTGCGATTGTTAGATAAAAAGAGTAAATGATGCCCTTAAATTTAATTTAATTATGCTAATATCCGTTATGAAACATTTTTAGGTATATACGTAGATGGACCTAATGATCTTGAATAATGATCAGATGATGACTAAGTTGGCAGTCTATCACCAGAACTTTAAGCCACACTAACGGGAGGTGTTTTGACTTTCAGTTTCATATTTAACAGTCACTAAACCCATATACAAATTAGATCTTCTAAGGAACAGATATCGAGACTTAGACAAACCACAGTTACATTGTGAATAGTATATGGAGTTACTTTTGTTTCGTGAAAGTAGACAAATCGATTTCACTATGTAATTATAATTGTTCCCAAATATTTCTACATTAAGGTTACTTTAGTTTTTTTTTCTTCTCCCTAATTTTCTATCTCTTGCCTCCCTAACCGCAATATTTCTATCCCCAGTCACATGATTTTTCTAATGAGGAATTTTTAAACGACGATTTTTCAAACAGGGAAATAAAAAACGCGCATTACGTATTAATTAAGTACTAAAAACTATTAACATATTATAAGTATAAACTATTAACATATAAAGTGGATCTGTTGCAAATACGCTGAAAAATCCGACAATGCTTTATTAAACTTATAGAGAAAGTTTTAAATTGTAAAAATGTTGTAGTTCCGCTTAGTCAAAATTAAATTTGCAAGAACTGACACCATATATTCTATTCTATGAACTCTATAATATTATACTTCATATAGAAATGTTGCACATGACATTTTTAACTTTGATCTTCACTTTATGATTCATAAAACATAATTTTTTTGATATATACTAATCTTTACTCATTCTAATCTTTTTTTACTAAATTTCACTTTAACATACTGGTTTTTCTTTTTGAACAGTTACATTCTTGTATTTAATGATTCTCAGTTTGAAACATCCGTTAGTAATCAAGAATTAGAAATATTTCGAAATAGAGTACAACTTAGAGACATTATACAAGTTAAAAGTTCTTTCAGTTTCAAAGATTATTGACTTCAAAACGAGCCATTTGCAAAAGGAATCAACAGGAAAGAAATAAGAGTATATAGAAAAAAACTTACGTGCATTAAAAAGTAGAATTATTTCATTTGTTCTCCTGTTCTTCGAATTTTTTAATTGCAATATGCTATCATACATATCATGGTGCTTTGAAATAAATTTTTCTTATTTCCATGACCAGTTAGCGCCACTGTTGAGGAAATAAAATTTAATCATATGAATGGATTAATTGATAAATATGTTCTAATAATATTGAAGTACAGTATAATCAAGGGCATAAAATTGTAAAAATATTCAAGAATTTTAACATATCAGTGAGTGATAAATTGCAAAATTTCGTCTTTACAAATTAAAATATGCAAATAAAAAATTTGCTGGTCCTTTTGCTTGAAACAAGTATGAGACGAAAACCATTCATGATCCCCCCCCCCATTGGAAAGTGAGGAACATATAAAAATACCTACGAGTTATAAGAAGCAGTGAAACTACTGATAAAAAAAATGGCAAAAAATTGGAAATAACTGAATTTTGCAAATTTGAAACGAAGCAATGTGGAAGAATTGACATATAGCAGTGATCTGAACATAAAGGAAATATTTTTGAATGCAACAAAAATTTCAAAATATTATTAAAACGAATTTATCTGTATGATGCTTAGACTAACGAATTTTCGTTTTAAATAATTGATTCAATAAGTTGTTTGTTAGTCTATAAAGATAGGGGGTATACATTTTTTTAATTGTTTTTCTTTTAATTTTTCCTCCACATTAAGTTATGATTCTTGGAATAATAATGAATTTTTATTTTAAATATTTAATCAAATGAGCTTATTGTTAGTCTAAAAAGATAGTGGTAGACACTATTCATTATTTTTGAAGTAATTTTTCATCCAGACTAAATATGAAAGAATATATATGATGTAATGCTGACTCGTTACCTAATGCACACTATAATTAACACCAGTTACTAATGCATACTAATAATACAACAGCTTCTAATCAAAAGCATTCTCTAAAACAAATAAACACACTATTCCTCTATTTTATATGAAGAATTGCAAAGTGAAAAATTAATATCTTGCATTTACTTTATTAAAAATACTAAATATTGTTTTTTCAATTTGTCGTTTACAAAATATAGAACAAGTTTGTAATCAACAAAAAAATTCGAACTCAAGATTTTTATGAATTTTTACGTCTTAAATTCCGAAATATAAAAATGTGAAATTATACCAGTCTGTTTTTTGTCTGTGAACACGATAATTCTAACCATTTTAAGCTAGACGGAGGGAATTTAATATAAGAGTTTATCACCAAATTTGTAAACTTCAGTAAAATTTTGCTATAAATTTATTCACAAGGAATCTGTCTGCCGATCTGTAATTATAAATGAACTCGATACCTACAAAACTCAAAAAGTTAGGTAGAAAAAAATTTAGTAAAAAGATTTAGCATTTAAAATATAAATTGTCATCAAATTTTGAACCCAATATGTCGAAGAGTTGATTTGAGACCATCTATCGGTCTGTAATTTCGCATACATATGCTTTTATATGCATGCGAATGCAAAGAAATTACTTGCGCCAAATTGAAAGTAAGTTCTTGCGACTACAACTGTAATTTCTTAACAAATTTTGTTTTCAATGGGTCTGCAACAAGGCAAACAAAGTAAATGCAAATTCACAATATATATTCAGCAACAATCTGAGATTCACGCCAAAGACCTATACTATTATTTGCCAATGTAATACAAAGCATTCCTGGTTTTACCCATGGTCCTCATTTTTATGGAGCGAGAAGAATTGGAGAGTCTGCAAAAAAGTGACAGGAAGAATTCCGCTGGTTCATTACTGAGTTGAAAACAATTCCTTGCTTCATCTGAACTAAAATGAAATGTGCATTAATCAAATTTCGCAAATGTAGAGTACTTTGTACAGTAGAAATACCAGAAAATACTTTGAAGACATATGCCAAACATATGTGTGCCGCTTACAAAACACAGACGACTTAAAAAAAAAGCAGGAGCAAACATACCATTGTTCATTAGATAATGGTGTTTGTTATCCTACAGATACCTGTTAAGAATTCGTCTACCGAACGGAGCCTTTTCAGAGATGCGATAATACATGGTCCTGAACCTTGTGAGTGAAAAACATTACCATTCTTATAGAACAAAAGTTTAGATGCCATAATCATTAGACAGGAGCAGATAAAAGCCGCAAAAAGAGATTACTTGTTAAGTTTAACAACAAAATGGAACAACTAGATCCATCAATGACATTTGTGAAAGAGTCAAACAGATGTGTCCTTTATTGTGGCAGACCCTCTAGTAGACCAGAAACTAGATATATGCTGAAGAAATTGTACATCTGTGAAATTTCCGTAAAAGCTGAAACATCTTCAAAAGGGATATCTTTTTAGCATTCAAGTTGTTCTTGATTGATTACAAGTCAAGAAATGCGTTTTTAGTTCTTTATAGATAAAATAGCAATAGCCCTAAAAGCTTTGCAAGAATTTTTGTAAAGGAATTCTATTGAAATTTGGAAATATACAAAGGCTCATCCGTAATACTTTGATGTCAGTCGTGGGCCCGTAGGATTAACAACGGTTTCAAGAGATGAATTATATTTTTATCTGCTAATCAATGTATATGAGTAAGACACTAATCTTAGTAGATCCTGCATAATATAATTGCAACTTTGCTTTATATTATCTTTTAATAGGGAGCTAGTAATCTTATTTCAACCATAACATATTAAATATGTTGCAAAAATACCATTTACTAAAACTGAATTTAATCTTAAATCATTTGCTTGTCATTATAGTTAAAAAAAATTTGCAGCATGTCTGTAAATACGAATGAGAGGAAATGTGTTTATATTACTTGATATTTTGAGAAATTGTGTCTATATTTGAATTTATATAACTGACAGGAAAATCATTTAAAAATAAAATCTTCAAGTAAAATATTCTTATTTTACATTATATGTAAACTGAACCCGTCTAAACATATTTTAACCCGAAAATAAGAATGTTTATGGCTGAAAAAAATTTAATGGCATTAAAAGTATTTAGCTGTTTCTGCGGCAGCTATTTTCCACAACTTTTATCAGTACTTTTTAAAATTAAGGCATCAATCACATTTATTGCTTTTTAATCGAAGTTAAAAATCTAATTCGTCTTGCGCCTGTTTGCAAATAATTCTAGAGATAAAAGTATCATATATAGCAATTAAAAGTAAAAGCCGCTGCATTACAGTTGTTTTAAAACCGAATTTATATAAAATTTGATTAATTTGAAATATTCAAAAATTAAATATGAAAGCGATTCGAGAAGATTTCTTATTTGAATCCATGCCGGTTGCATATTCATATTCCATATTCCATATTCATGTTGGATATAGCATTAATATTAACAGAATTCAAAATAAAATATAAAGCTTATCTTAAATAAGAAACAAGGAAATATTCATAAAAAATTTCTACATCGATTTTTCGCAAATTCTAATGTGGAATAGAAGCAAGCATGAAAATAATAAAACAGCACAAACATTTTGTGACTGCATGGAAGATAGTTTAATGGCAAATTTTGTTCTTCAAAAATTACTATTATGAATAATAATTTTTAAAACAATTTATAGTAATAAGTGAATAGTAATTTTAAAAATTACTATTGTGAACTAGTTTTAATTTAAACGAGAATCAAAACCCAGATTAAAAATAAGATGTTGTAACCCATATTAAAATTGCAACTATTTTTGTTTTTATTAGAAAAAATAATTAGGCATTCCAGAAATTATATCCTAAAAATATATATTTTTTACAAGAAACCTTTAGCTTGATATTAGCAGAATTCATACTACTTTAAAAATTACAAATTAAAATAATCACACTTTGAGGTTTTCAAATATATTTCACTCATAAAATTTTGAAATTTTATCATAGAGAAACTGCAGAAAAATTTTAATGTAATGTTTATATTTAATTAATTATTTTTTAATAATTTGAAATGCAGTGTGGTTCTTGAATAAAAACAATAAATATTTATAAATTGATAAAAATATTTAAAAATTTCAATTTTTAACTTATTTGTTTAAATCTTGATAAAATTTACAACTTATTATTTTGTTTGATAACAATTTGTAAAAAAATAATAATAACCTATTAAAGAAAAGTGAAATAAGTATAATAAAATATTTTTTTTATTAAATTCTTAAATTCATTGTTATAAATTCTGATAAACTCACTTGTAATTAAACAATTTATTGTAAACATAAATATTGCCAAGCATTATGCAAACATTATGAATAACTATAAATCCTAAAATAATATAAACAAAAAATTACGCAATTTGAATTATAAAAAAAGTAATACATAGCGATACTGTTTGTATAGCGGAATCTAGAAAGTAATGATAACTATTCAAGCGGTGCACTGAGTTTCATTGCCAGGTCATCCACATTTCCTGTCATAAAGCTACTTTAAAATGAAAAAATATTTCCTTTTATTTTCCCTTATGCGAATACATACAAATAGGCAAAATATTATAATTAACTTAAAATTGACAGACTATCATAAGCTGCCTTTTTTTCGAAAACGGGGGAAAACCCATTTTTAAGAGAAACGGTGATTTATAGTGTCTAGCACGTGGTTTAACATTAAAACTGCAGATCTATATCAAATTTATGGCCACATCCGTCAATGAAAGAAAGTACTTTATTCTTTACTGCCATGAAAACTGCATGATATAAGTCGTATATATATAAAAAAATATTTAACATGCAAGTTGCCATTCACTTTAACTAAAAATATTGCACACATTATTATTTGTTTCACCTATTTGTCTGCGTTGTTTGTCATAAGGAAATTGTATATTTAATTAAGTACCTTTAAAATTTGTTTGTCATTCACAATGAAGGAGAATATACTTTTGTTGCTTTTAATTCTATTTGTGATCCCCAAAAATTCCGTCCAAATTCTGTGTACCTAATTCCGACGGGATTATTTAAATTAAACGCCAAAATAAAGTTAAATAAAGTTGGCCAAATAAAAGTTTTAATAAAAGGGAATTAAATTAGCAACGTTAAACAAATAAACATTTCAAATTTTCAAAAAGCATAAAAATTGTTAAAAATGTTATAACTATAAATGTTAAAAATGTTATAACTATACATTAAAATAATTTCAAAACAAATGAATAAATAAACAATAAAAAATAAGGGCAAATCGATGAAAAAGATAATTATGAACGTTTATTTAAAGAATCTTTATGGATGTCGAAACAAATCGATTCTATGCAAAATTCGTAATAAGAAATAATAACAGAAGCACTTCTTGAGAACAGAGCTTTCTATTCTTTTATAGCAAGAAACATGCCGTAGAACGTGCAGTGTAGAATCTTACTTCCTTTAGTTAAGTTGAACCAAGGAATACGTATGCGTTTATGAAGCATAGCCTATACTCGCACGCCATTCTTCACAAACTATGATATACTTCTAAATTGACTTGCTCTGAAATACTTTGACTCGCAGCCAAATCATTTCTTTTCTGAATCATAGAATTTCAACCCTTTGCGGTTTTCCGACCTTAAAGGGGTAGATATATTGTGTTAATTGTCCCTCTGATGTCAACGGTCAAAACTGTTTTACCACATACTCCACCCTCTTGTCATTTATTTGTGTCCATACAACCCCTCCGCAAGAAACTACCCTTCCTATCATTATCCGAACTGTCCTCTTAAATGGCGATTAGTCTGAATGTAAGTTTTACTAAAGGAATACATCTGCAGAAGGCCTAGACAAAGGAAAGGTACGGATTCCAAAACAGGACAAGGGTGCTGCCAGTAACCCCCGTCGTTAGTTACAAGCAGGAGGGTGTGTCAGGAGTTTTCATCAATTCTTTTGCTACCTCGGGCTATGTCCCTCCACTGAAAGAGTGATTTGTGTCCCGCGTCTTCCCCTTTCTTGGAACCTAGTTTTCAGGTAACATGTGTCCAGGCGACCATGTGGCGTCTAAAGGACCATGTCGAATATTTGAAAAGAGTGGGAATCTTTCTTATAACTTAGCGCGTTCTTATAAAGATCAAGAGAAAATACCAACTCCACTAATAAAAATATTTTTCTGTTTTACGAATCCTTAAAAGAACATCAAACAATATTCTGGGAAAAAAATATTTATATAAACAGTAAAACACAACAATCTTATACAATAAATTTAGTAAGCAACATATCTAGTTAATGGAACAGCGAGAAGTACACGATATCCACCTAAGTAACCTTGGATTTATAATGCATTTTGAAAACAGCGATAATCGATAATCTGTGTAGAAGGAAGTTTCTCTCTTTCTTTGGCCGATGTGAAAGTATGAAAATGGAAAAGTTCTAGAAATTTAAACTGCAGTGATTCTTAATCTGAGAGAATGTGACACACGTCTCGTGTAAAAGCGTATCAAATTACAAAAAAAAAAAAAAAAAAATTAAAGATCTGAAAATTATAGGAAAATTAATTATTAAAATTACATTAAAAAAATACCTTTGTTTAATTTAAATATTCATTTGAGTCTGGTGTCAGTTTGAATATAAAATGGGAACACTTGAAGCTTCGGAAATTAATTTTCTATTATTTAGTTAATAGAAAATTAATTAATATTTTGAGAATGCACCAATAAAATGTGATATTTACAACAAGTAAATATAGAGAAGAAATTTTTATTTGCATAGTTAGAATTTTAATGGCAAATAATTCATTGAAAGATTATCTCCAAATTGAAAGAAAAGTTACTTGAGAAACCTTTGAGTGTATAATTCATTTCAATCAACGGATTTTCAAAAATTTATAGTAGTTCGTTATACTTGTTTGAATATCAAAATTTAAGACTTCTTGCATATCATATCTATGGATATTTATTTCGATTCGAATTTTGAATTAAATTATTTTAATCGACCCACAACCAATTTGATTTTTAAATTCTCATCAATTTTAAATAAAATTTTATAGAAATTTACCAGAGCGACTAACTAAGAAAATGACAAATATTATGAGAATATATTTTGATGCCATTATATTAATATGTATTAATATTTCGTCTGTTTTGGAATGTGTTAAATTATAACTTAACATAATAATATGATAAAAGTACTTCTAAATAAATATTTCAAATAGTATTTTCAAAATTTTGCTGTCTTCGAATTTAACATTTTGTTTTTCTTAACGTGAGATCATTAATACTGAATCTTTACTTCTATAGGTCAATATTAATTTTCAATAAATTTTGTGCACCTTTTTAACATATATATTTATAAAATTAATAATAAAATATTTTTATATCAAAAGCTTTTTTTTTCTTTTTCAAAATTATTCATTAAAAAGGAAATTTTTTTAAAAAATATCAAATAGTTATTTCTTTTTCACAGTGTAGCTATACATAAGAAGAAGAAAATTTGTAAAGTTATATTGGATGAATCCATTGCGACATCTTGAAATGTGTAATAATGCATTTTTAATGAAATTCAGTGAAATGTATTATTAGAAATGAGCAAATACAAGAATTATGACATTTCAGTTTCATCAAGACTCTTGAAATTAAATTTAAATATACGGATTACTTGAAGACAAAATATTCTTAATTACTTTTTTGTTACTTTTTTTTTAATTACTTTTCTGTATCTGTAGCAGTATTTCTGAGCTCCTAGAAAAGGAGTACGCTAGCAAAGACAGTAATAATAGGCAGTATTTGCTATGGTATCAGTTGCAGTGGTGTAGGAACTATTGAAATATGGTTAGACAATTAATCAATTAATCCAAAATTTCAAGCTAATTGATTCTGGAAAAATCTGAGTATAAATTTCTGATTAGAAACGCAATTCCCGTCGAAAATCTTATTGAAAGGCGATACTTGAGACATTAAGGATACGGTATTTATAACGAAAACGAACGGCCAATCATCACTGAGATTAGTCTCCGCGCATTCCGAAAAAGGTTGAAAAGGCTGAGTTCGCTGCGAACCCCATGCAGCGAACTCATCCATCAACAGGTGAAGTGATCCATTCTCATTCAACAAATCTTTCTTCAATATGCCGCTGACTGACTTAGAACTTAAGCATTCAGAACGACGATAAGCCATGCGTACATTGCGTTTTAAACATATGTATCATCCTGAGTCGTTTATGCACACTCTTAAGAATTGTATGAACATTTTGCAAATAATCGTTGAGGAATGCTTGTGTTCCGTTTAAAAAAGTATGTGGCAGTTGGATCGTATATATTTACAAGTATGAAAAGTTAGATAATGAAAAGTTTATGTATGAAAAGTTAGATAAAAATTCGTTCAAGACATCTGGATGTTAAAAGATATAATTCCATAAATGAATATTCTGCTTATAAACTCACTTTGTTATAGTAAAAATAAACGACTGAAGATTATTAAGGTTTATTTGATTATTTTAATAAATGATATGCGGTTAAACGGTAAAGTGTTGATCAGCTATTAGTGGCAAATATTTATGGGAAACCGCAGAAATCTAAGTACCAAATGCAAAAATGTTTCATATGACACTATTTGAAAGCTTTAATATATATTTCATCAACTCAGGCATTATACATTGTTATGAAATTATTCATTTTTCTACAGAGAACCATTTATCACACATAAAGCGAGAAATGTAGTTTTAAAGAAAAATATTGTCATTTGGCGAAATTAAGACATCCAAAGCAATATATATATACTGTTTTGAATTCTTCCAGAATTGAAACGAAAGGAAGAATTTAAATTCCACTTAAACTAATAGTTACATTTTCTTTATTAAATTGATTATATCTTTTTTAATCTTTTGCATTACATAAATTAAATTATAGGTTAATAATTAAGCATTTAAAACAGGAATTCATCTGTTAATGAATTCTTGTGTTAGAATTTATATTTCCTTCTTAATTCATTAACTTTTATTTTCTATTAAAAAGAATTTTAATATTTTAAGTTTAACAAAGAAATTAAACAGAATCATTAAATATCAAATTGAAGGGGAAAAAATGCGAAATGTATTTACATTTGAAAGTAAAATCTTTAAGACTGTAGTGAAAATATCGATTTTTAATTCCATTTGCTTTTAATGTAAAAAAATTTTAAATAATGGGAAGACATAGCTAATAATAAAAGATGAGAAAGTTATAACGGATGGTAGCTACTTCAAGATGTTTCTTTTGTCATATGTTGATAATCACTGCAATTTTTACTGTCTTTAATATTATTTTTCAATCACACTAATATTTTTTTAATTTACTTTTGTATCAGTCTTTTAAAATTAAAAAATTCTAAAAAGTATTTGCATGATGAAATAGCCCCCCCCCCCCTTCTCAAGAGAGAGAGAGAAAGAGAAAAAGAGACAAAGAAAAAAAAGAAAAGAAAAATGGAATTTCCATTTTTTGATTAAACCACTTATTTTTCCCCTAAATCATCATTTGGTAGCAACTTCTTTCATGAAAAAAAATCTCACTACTGGTAATTTGGCATTTGCATAATATTTACATAAACATAAAAAAATTTCACCAAAAAAAATGTTTTGCGATAAAATTTAGCATTCTTCAATATTATACATGATAGAAATATATCAACTCAAAAATTTAAAAAAAAAAATCCCGATTGCTGTTGCTGTTATTTCTTATATTTTTATTGTTGTTTTCTAAATTTAATTATCAAGTATAAAAATAATTTCATGTCCATGATAAGCGAATTAAAAAAATGAATAGTGTACATAAAAATGATTTATAATGAATAATTAAAACCAAAAATTATCTGTTTCAAAAATGCTATTTTCTCAGTATTTTATTCAACTAATACTAACATCTATAATACTCAAAACAATGCATCTTTCTATTTACTAGGTTGAAACATTTTCTATATTACGAAGGATTTTTTTTTTTTAAGTTTCTGTATCGTCATTAAATTTGTAATTAAAAATTTTTCGACTTAACTGTCTATGCAAACTTTTCATTAAATATAAGGAACCATCTCCGCTTACAGAAACAATTGTTTGAATAAATTCTTAAAAATTATCTGCTTTCATAAAAGTAAGAAGTGTTCTTGAGAAGATCGAAGCTGTTCATTCAAGTTGTTGCAAAATGTTTCGCCCATAATTTTTTGCAGAGATTCAGGGCCAGCGAAATCTTTTGAATACAATAGCATGAAATATTCATTATTAAAAAAAAGACAGAAAATTATTTAGGAAATTACCTTTAATAATTTTGAGAAAATAAAATCAAAATCAGGTCAAGCGTAAAGTTAAGTCAAAATAAATTCAAAAATTGGTATTTAAATGCCTAGAACAGAAATCATATTTTGTTGCGAATTTCCTGTGAATAATTACAATGATTAAACTGACTGCATTGGTCTCCTGAAAACTTTCTCGCATACTCTCTATTAAACTTTCCAGAGAGTGCATTACATGGCATTGGCGTACAATACATATGATGTAATATTAACTTTTGTCGTCAATTAAGCATTTTTCCTGAATCTATCGTGTCATCTTTAGCGATTTTTTTGGCGATTAATCCCTGGCATATGATTGATAGTGTCGAAAAATCGAATCTGTGCTTTGTTTTTCACAATCACCTAGAGCAAAAATGCTATGCATGTAGTTACAAAATCCCATACCAAATTCGATATATTTAAGTCATTGTGTTTTTGAATTACCCTTCAGCATTTTTCTGAAAGAGCAGTCCGACAGTCTGTCAACTCCTCGTTAGAATTGGCACGAAATTTGATAGGTATCTACATTATAGATGTTAAATCAGTGTACCGAATTTTATCTTTCAAGCTGTCTTCGTTTTGTAATTATCGTAATCGACAGAAATCTACAGATAATAGTGCATACCAAATTACAACGGTCTAACTCAAAGAATTTTTTTAGTTATCTTTGTCACAGACGGACAGACATTTTTTTAAAAAATGTGTTTTTCGAACTCTGAAAGGTTTAAAATGTGAGGATCTGTCAAAATCTCGAGTTTGAATATTTTGACGATCATTACATTTTCTCTTTACTATGTATACCATAAAGTAAAAAGACCAGAAAATTAACAAAAAACATTTCTAAAAATTCTTGTGGATATAAAATTGAAATTTTTTTTTATTTTCACTTTATGATTTTTTAATAATTTATTTATATATTTTTTATGAATTAAAGGCCGAATGTAAAATTAAGGTAAAAAAAGAATTTCCCGAGTGCAAGTTCGTAGATAAAGAGAATATTTGTAAAATTATGCTTTTAAAAGCTTAATACGTAAATAATATTATTACTATATTAGAGAGACTCTTTTATAAATAAGTAAAACAAGTAAGAAATATAAACCAGTAAAAAAAAAAAGCAAATAATAATAATAAGACCAAACTTAAAAGTAAGGTAAAATGCAGAGTAGAATAGATTAAAAATCAAGATCAAATTTCCTAACCCCCAAAATTTAACCTTGAATCTTGTTTTGTAATCTTAGAGAAAATTGACTATGAGTAAGAAGTTCGCAATTGGCGGGCCAAAATCTCATTTTATAATCCTATTTATTGGAAATGGCACTCTCTGGGATTCTGGGAATGTTAAATGGAAGTCTCGAATTTTAAGAAGTTTTCCTATACACCGGCTGACATTGGTGTAGTAACCAAGATAGTAAAAGAGAAAAGCTGAGTTGAAGGTCGATCCATCATCAATGGATTAAGTATTCTGGCAAGAGAGTGAACTTAAATCCTTCAATATCCTATTAAAGAAAGAGTATAACCACTGCCCTTTTTCCACAGAAACGATCGGTTTAGTTTAGATTAGAGGTCCATTTTGAAGCTTCATAAGAGCTATATAAGGGCGGACAATCAATTTTTAATCGTAATCAGACAATCATTTTTTAATAGTAACCGTGCCAAGGTGATATCTACCTGAATCAGAAACATCTAACATACTATCTCTCTATTTCTTATCATTGATCATGCTTGAAATAATCTCATTATAAACTTTTATCTGGCTTAATTTGTTTAATGCTGATCAATATGTTAGAAAACGATTTATAATTCCCTCCCTGGTGAATTAGACTTCTAAAATTTTTCATATTTGTGCGTTTTCGATGACACTGTTTTCTGAATTTCTGAATTAAACTACCACTTAATTGCTCACTGATTCCACCCATGTGTCGCAGCCTGATAAATAATTTGAGAAAAACTAATTTCAAGTTGTCATAATATTTGTAATAACGACTTATGATTAAAGGTTTAAAAAATTGAAAATAATTAAAACTGAAAATTCTACTCTAACAAAAGTATGTTTTTATGAAGTATTTTTATATGTTATTAATTAACTTTTCATAAAGAAGATAAGCTTAAACGAGTATATAATGTATGTGATTTCTTGAATGATTCGATAAAGCGTAATTAAGAATTAGTATTTAAGTATTTTCTCATATTTTTTAATTATGTCACACGAAAAAATCTAAATTAGTCTTATGTTATTATTTTAAGTCTCTTTCCCTCATTTTAAATGTTAATTTTCAGCAAAAGTGTTCTGAGTTATTGCATTTATATGGATACGAAAGTATAGACAGACAGATGACCAGCCTGTTGATAGATATCGTTTAAAATTAGTTACAAATCTATGATTTATATGCTAAAACTATGTACTAATTGTACATAGTTTGTACATTGCTAAACTGCGTACTAATTGTTATTCATCTAGCTCTTTGCTTTATGTAATTATGTTCACTTGGATTTAAAGAGACAAGATAAACTTCCTAAAAATGAATCTTGTTCGAAATTTGATATAAATCTACAAATTTAATATAAAGACAACGCATTAAATTATTTTTGAGTTATTATATTCCTAGATGGACAAATATAATTACAAAATATTTTTTCGAACTCGGTGAGGTTGAAAATATGGATGTATGTCAAAATCTGGAATTCGAATTTTTTGATGATGACAATGTTTTCTTTTCGTATATTTCGTGTACGAGAACGTAAAAAGTAACAAAAGGCATTAAAATTCCCTGAAGGCAGTCCCCTCCTTTCCTCTCATAAAGAAGCCAGGACTCCCCAGGAAGCTGAAGAACACTCTTTGGGAACCACTGGTTTATTATACTGAATTTTCAAGATGCAGTGGTTTCTTTCTTGAAGCAGCTTGGAAGCGGGTTAAAAGGTCTTTTAGGTCATAAAATTGCTTCATTATGAATGATATAATTGACTTACGTCTAAATTTCACGGCGGCTCACTCAGTTTTTTTAAAAAAATGAAATTATTATTATGTGGTTGATTATAAATTGCTTGTTAAATAGCATGAGCTTTAGGAAAATAACAGAAATGAATAAACACATACTATTAAAATAATGGTAAAAAAATAAAATAGATGCTCACTATAATTTTGGAACTCATAGCTAGTGAAGTTTTTAAATTGCAGTCTTGTCATTTCGCACACAATTAGAAAGTTAAAATAAAAGGTGATGACTTGTTAATGGCGATGTCTGCAGACAGCATTTTTTTAAAAAAAGAATAATAGGAGCTGCATCTTTGAATGGGTTGTTCAAGTAATTACTATATATTTTTCCCATAATCACAAACCGAATTTTTTTCCAGAAAAATTATGAGTGAAAATTAAATTTTATAATAATTTTTCTTTACTTTCAGATTATTTTTATTACTGAACTAAATATTTCACTCCTTGGAATTAAAACTGACTGTAACAAGATATCTGGATATTATTATAATTTCAATGAAAGGAGTGATGAAATATTTGTCTAGGTGTAAAACTAATTAATAAACAGTTAACATTGAAAACAAAAGCCTAACTATTCGAAACGCCGTTACTCATTTATAGTAATACTTTTAATTAATTATTAAATAATTAGCTGTGATTGTATAATGTAATAGAAATAAAAAAATAAAATTGAAAAAAATTGAATATAAAAAATTAACAATAATTGAAATAACTCGACAATTCTTTACGATCGACTTTAGTTTTGGAAGACCTCAATTTTTTCATTTACAATTAAAATTATATAAAACGGACTTTTCTCGAGACTTACTTCCTTTTAAAACGAAAGTGGGGTAGTAATTCTTCTACCATTTTGCCAAATAAACTGTTTTTCCACATTTTGGTAATCTATAATACCTTTAAAAATCTATTTTAATATAAATTCTTTAATTATATAAAATTTTCTAGATAATAAAATTACAATCTTTAAGTTTTTCGAACTTGAAACCGGTTCATTCATGTTTAATCATTATTCAACCTCCTGAGCGTGTGAAAATATTTGGTCAACAAAACTTAAAAGAGGCCATTTTATTTCGTTTTGGTCAGTTGAAATGACCAAAGGAATTCATCATGATCTTTCCTGTTGACCTTTGACTTTCGTCTAACTTAATGACCCCCTCCGCGTTTCCAAACATTTTAACCTAAAGAAAGACCAACAAGCTAGGTGGAAACTTTTTTTTGTAATGTCCCAGGTAAAAGGGCTCGTCCGACAAAAGGTTCTAACTGTTTTCAATGGCACCGCTCTAATTCGAAAGAATGCTGGGCGTAGGTCTCCCATGGGCATACTTTCAGCCCGCCCAACGCGACGAAATAGCTGGACAACATCCCCAGCCACAAAGGTAGAGGCGAGATATCTGTCCATCAGGATTATCTTGTTGATGGCTGGCCATAAATCTTCCGTCCCCTTTTGTTTGTAAAGAGACCTCTTCTGGACCGAAGCACAATCTTTGCTCTGGCGGAGATTTTCTGAAAAGCACCTGAGGAATTGCTAGGAAAGGCTATTTTGAGAGATAAAGAAGTATTGAGCGAATCCATTGAGGGCCTTAAATCCTGCAGCTTATGGCTTTATAATCTTTCCTGTTATCGGTGATGGACTTTTGCTTCCAGTAGCACCATTTGTGGTGCTGAATGTAGGGAATATTTTGTTCATGAACAGTCCTGTTTCAATTGAGAAGTCAGGAGAAGGTGAACCAAATATACTTGGTAGATGCTTATCTGTGTCGTTAGCCATCTTCACTTAAATCAATCGTATAAAATAGCAGGACCAAGTAAGATAGCTATGCTATACATTTGATGGTGGTGGGAGATAGTAGAAAATGTATTAAGTCTTTTGGATTTAAAACTACATTGCTAAAGAGCAGTTATTTTACGAAAAGTGTTTTGGGATTTCATAAAATTTATCAACAAAAAAATATTTGTATGAAATTCCATTTTTCCATATTAGATAAAAATCATATATCAGTTTCTTCGGTGTATCAAAATCTTATTAAATTCTCCCCCTTCCCTCCACAATACTTATTCCTCCAGCATGATTTACTTGCTAGCGTTACTAAAACATTCCTAAAAATATTGCTTTTTTTTTGCAATGAAATTTGCATTTGCTAATCGCTATAGATTATCACCTAATCAAGTGTTTTAGTGAAGAAATCCTAGCTAGAACTCCAATAAATGAAGCGATGAATATTGTTTTAAATTGGCCGTCGCTTTTAATCGAATTATCTTATTAAGCTCGCAAAAATATTAGAAAAAAAAGCAATTAAATTAGAACAGACGAGTATTTCAAAATTTTTTTTGCTGTTTTTATCTTTCGCTTGTTGCTATTGCTTTGTGATCCAATTTTATATCTTTGGGATGATATACGGAAGATAGACATACATGAATAAAAATAATTTCACTTTCGTCCGTTTTAATAGCATTTTGGATATAACAAAAATATTCATTTTAAAATTATGCAATAAACTTATTTCGTTTAATTTAAATTTTCTAGAGTCAAGTTCAAATAATCCTGCAATCAGCTTTTATTATTATTATCATCAAATGTGTTATATAGCCAACCAACAGACTTTTTAAAACCCATCTAAATGAACGAAAAAAGAAGGTATAAAATTGCAAATCGGTTTTCATTTTATCTTAGCATCTAGAAACCCAAAATTGAATCTCTTATACAAAAACAGGTTAATAAACTATAATCATCATTTCTTCTGAATATTTTATTTTCGAACATTTGGAGCAGAATAAAAGATCAGTTTTAGGAAGTTGAAATGAACACTTTTCACTCAAACTAAAACCCTTTAGAATACAATTCAAATTTTTAAGCACACATCTTCCGTTTTCAATTCATATCCATACAGAAGGAATTATTGTAACTTTTCTTCAATAAATCTCATTTTTACTCTCAAGCTATACAATTACACAAACCATATAAATGAAAAATTCCGTATCACTGAAAAAAAGGTATAGTATAGATCGTATGCACAGCAAATTTCAATTCAATAAATAAAAAAAAAATGAATCATAATCGGGTTTGTTTGATCGATTTATCGAAACCTTTCAGGTTAGAGGATAATGAAGTGATTGTCCGCTGTCAAGGAACATCATATAGACTGTTAGGTTAATTCTAAATTATCTAAAGAATAGCTTCAAAGAAGTATCTGACGCACCTTCGTATTTACACAATGAAAAGTTCTCTCGGTTATATGAAAAGCATATTCACGTTACCAATTTTATGAATGATCTTAACTAAAAATCAAAAAGCTTAAAAACCACAATTTACTCTGTGGAAGAATTTTATCAATGAATTTTAAAAAAATCAATTTGATTGGCTTAAAAAAATACTTTCTGAGAATTCAGTGAAACTTTGCTGATTATGATGCTTTTCATTTAAATTCATCAGCAACTTGAATGTGGTCATTTAATTCCCGATGTCTTACAAATGATATCAAAATATCGTCTGCTATTCGAAATTGTTTTCTTTAAAGGGAAACACGATTAAAGAAATATTTTACCGATTTTTTTTGTTAAATTCTTCAGTATTTTACTTGATCATAAAATGAATAATTTTTTAAGGATTCTTTTTTATGCATTAATACTGGACTATGTTTTCAATAATAATAATTAAAAAAAACACACCAATTTTTTAAAATCTTTTTTATGGACATTTAACAGATTATAAGTGATTTATATTTTTATTCCAAAATTTTATTACAGTTGTTGTATTCAAATACTAATTATCATATTTGTAACAATTACTGATTTAATGAAATTATTCTCTTAATTTTTAATAATAACAACTTAATAAATGAACGATAAATCATTTTAATAATATATTATTTATTAAAACTGAAATATCTAACATCTATGGCTTAAAATAATTATTTTTCTCTTCCTATATTCAGTTTCAAAGCAATTTTTTTTAATCCGATTTTTCGAATATATCAAATTTTTTATTTTTGTTCGTGATTGAAAAATGGCAAAGAAACTGAAATTTAAATTTATTATCTATTTCAATGCTTTAAAACGAATTTTTTTTTACATGAAATGGAATAAATATATACATAATTTTTAAATATTTCGCCTTTTGAAAGATATCGCGTAGCGTATCGCTTTTCGTAAGGGAGTACATTTTCAAGTTAAATAAGATTAATTTGTATCGGATAAGAAAAGGAGAGAGATATTGGAGCCTTAAGTTAGAAACATTGAATCTTCATAGTTTTTCTGGCTAGATTCGTTTATAATTATATTTTCTTTAAAATAATTACTCTTCAATAACAGCAATAATATAGACAGGAAAAAAATAACTAAAATAATAAAAGTATTGTTGTAAAATATGCTTAAAGCACATTTTTTTAATGCGAGAAAAAAATGAAGTAAAATAAAACATCACAAAAAAAATTTTTTTTTCCCCCCTGGCTTTTAAAGTGGTGTAAAAATGGTACATGTTCGTTTCTTATCTCCGAAATTACTGATGAAAAACATTATAATTTCGAATAATTTCCAATGAATTATAATTTCTGGGAAGCATTTCGTAATGAACACCTGCTATATAAGAAGTAACTACTTGTACCCCATTCGGTAGCTATAAGTTCAGAGGACTTTTCCGTAGAAGGATTTAAACGATTTTACACCATGCATACCATATGACTCACTTTATAGATATCACTTTATAGTATTCCATCTTATAGATATTATCATGATTAAGAAAACATTTTATTTCGACTTCAATTCTTCAATTCAATGAACCAAAACAATCACTTGAATTACAAACCCCAAAACTTTTTTACTCCCAGATTTCATAATCCCATGTATAAAAAAAATCCACATGGTTGTACTCCCACGCCAAACCTGATTTCAATTACTGGAAATAAAAAAAAAAAGGGAGAATTTGAGGCTTGGATTTTCTTTTTTTGAGGCTTATTTTTCTAAATCTTGTTTATGTAGTCTTCATTTCGCTTTAGTCGTGAGAAGAAGTGACACATTCTTGGATTCGCTTCGATTCGCTTCGTCACTTTCTCACTCGCATATGACAGACTAAAGTGTCCAGCGACAGCAGATTTGCTGAATCCTCAGGTAACGGGGTTTTATGTGGCTAGAGGCGCACTTTCATCTGGTCCTTACTTGACCGTAGCCGGTATTTTTCGCCCATCTTTAGAAGAGCTTCTCTTGTCATTACTATCGCTTTTCACTGTCTTCTTCGTCTGGATTTTATGTAAATGTGTCGCTCTAGTATCGATGTCAATGTCACTGATTCGTGCCTTCTGGCGAGCTTGTTATGATTCGCGAATCAATTGAATCCTGTTAGGAATATGAATGAACAGAAGATGGAACTTAGTGAAAATAATTTGCATTTTGCATAGCATTTTGGATCGGTATAAACTCATTATATTCCAATTTCTCCGCCTCTTAGAGAGGAATGGAGAGAGAAATATTCTCTGTTGTTAAAAAAATTGGAATCAAACAATCCTTAACCACCATGATTTTGTTTGCTAGCCTCTTCTGTTTACATTGGTAGCTAGTGAAAAGGATTGAGAAACGAAATATATAACAATGCAGTTACATTTTAAACTTGAATATTTTTAAAATAATCGCTTATTAATCGAGTATTCCAAAAAATGGTTAGATTTTTATCTCAATAATAAAAAAAAAGCATTAATGTCTGTTACTGAAACTTCAATAAAAAATAAGATAGTCTTAAAAATTTACGAGTAATTTTTTTAAATGTCACACTAATTTCTATTACTAATAAATCTTTGCGACATTATTTTGTTACTGTACAGGATAAACCTTGCATGCAGCTAAAGCCACGCGATTTGGGACAAGCGCATTTTGAACGGTGTGAATATGATCCTCTAAACTTTTTTTGAAAATTTAATCAAAACATTAATTAAATAAAAACTAACCGACATTTTAGCATCTTACTTCGATAATTTTCAAAAGCATAAAAATGACTTTACATCATCTCTTAAAAATTATAATTTATCTTTCTATTATACTTATTTGGTTGCGGTACAATTTTGTTGTTAATTTATATAAATCTTTAAAAATATTCTTTCGCATATTCCACAACAGTCCCTTTTATTGCTGTAATAAAATTCAAATCGTTTTCTTGGTGCTACGAATATTTTATCCTGGTTTTATTTCTTCTATTTCTGATACTCGGAGAAAGAAGATTTGGCATATTTCCTTAACATTGTATAGTTTTCTCAACCCATGGACTTTTCTTGATTTTTCCTTTTTTTTTGTGGTTATTATGGAGTAATATCTTTAAAAGTAATCAGTGAGGAAACATTTTTACGGTTTGTATATATTTAATTATTACTGCTC
The DNA here is from genome assembly GCA_026543865.1 of Argiope aurantia. Taxonomy (NCBI): domain Eukaryota; kingdom Metazoa; phylum Arthropoda; class Arachnida; order Araneae; family Araneidae; genus Argiope; species Argiope aurantia. Next base: position 418,008 of record JAPMOR010002453.1, read on the forward strand.
TTAAAATTACTTTTTTATTTTAATTTACTAAACTTTGTACTGAACTAGTAAATACATTTTCTCTAACATACAAGTATTTCAGAAATTTTAAAACAAATTCAGTATTACACAGAAACCTCCGATGCTGAATGATGTTACTTAGCATTCATGTATATTTTATGTATGAAATATATTTTATTTCAGCAAAGAAGCTACTGGGCTAGTTGAAATTTAATAACGACCTTCTTCCGATTATGGTGTTTAGAAGAGATGGTAGATAAAGAAAATTGATAAATGCAAAGCCTAGTTATCATGCAAATTGCATGTTTATCAAGATCAGAAATTTAATAAATTTTGCTGAAAAGAGATGGGCGTAAACAATATTTTTTGAAATTTTTCTCTCAATAATCCCAGCTAAACTAAATAGAGATCAGTGAGAAATAATGAATCGAATCAACTCAAGTGATATCTTATCCAAGTGATAATGTATAATATCTAATTATACATTATCATACTTTGTGCTGTGACGTCATCTTTTCCCTCTTGTAAGTTATGTTAGACACACTAGATATGCACTGCCTTCCCATGAGTGGGATGGGGTGGTACATTTATTTTGGGATGAGAAGCTTCCGATATGATGGTTTATTCTCACTTCTCTAGTGGGTATAGATGTAGGATTGACGTATCTTTCTTTATATCAATGACGATACGCCCCTCTTATAGAAAGAATAGACTCAAATATAATTCTTTCCTCAGCGCTATTGGAACAACGATAATTCATTTTCTTCCGAATTGGGAAGGGGGTATTTATAACTCCGATGAGGTAGACATATGTCAAGTGACAAAATAAATTGATCTCATTACTTTATGTCCCCGCAACTGTACATTTTTCAGTTTCCGTGATATGCATTTGGCATTTAAAATTAATCAGGAATAGAATTATTCCTCTGGACGTGAAGCAACTAGATTCACGTATTAAATGAAAGTATTGTTAATTTCTATTGGTTCAGCATTTTGTTTTAAATTGTTTGAATTTTTTTCCTTTAAATTTTATGATTGGAATTAAACGTTTATTTTTTAAAGCTGTTATCGTTTATAATTAGACTGTATATTTATTTAAGTAAATTCCGGGGCTTATCAAAAATAATTAAACTTGCATACTTTCACTTCTTTTAAGTACCATTTCATGAGATTCGTCCTTTGAGCTTTCAGGCGTTTTTTAATGTAAAAATTATAGACAAATCTTTAGTTGAATCTTCCGCTTCAAAGATTAATAACTAAAAAAACATTTTCCACAATTCAAAGTAATAATTAAATGGCATATCACCTTTATCAGGGAAATCATATTTAAGATTCAGTTGTAGGAATATAATGCTTTATTTACTTAAAAATGTGATGACGTTTTTGCTAACGATATTAATGAAAAGGATCCCATATATACCTGATATTCGCAATTAAAAAAACAACAACACACTTCTGATTTAAATATTAAATTAAAGTGCGATCTATATTCAATAATTCTTTAAACAGAAAAATGAATATCCAACTTATTTGGATCAATTAACTATCTGATAAGGACAACTTTTCGGATTGTGAACACTAATCAGAAATGTTTCACTTTCCTTACAAGGAAAGCTATGGCTTAATATATTAAAATATTGTCAACATGATGTCAATCAGATAGCAGCTTTTTTCTTTGCTTGTTCTCCAACTAATAAAAAAAAAGAATGACGATTTGCTTGGATAATTATCCATTCAAGAGAATAATTCACTTCACGAGTACCCCATGAAAATGACTTTCCAAAGGCCACTTAAAGGACAGCTCCTTACCAACCATTCATACAGTTTGAGAGCCACGCGCGCAAACAAACGCACCAGCCAGCAGTCCACCGCACATGAATCAGAATTCTCGCCAAGTTTTCGATATATTTCGAAGTAATTATGATTAATTTTACTCTCCGCTCTCGTCCATTCTTCGTACTCGCTCAGGAGACAATGCCTCCTTGGCGACCTTGCCGTGGCTTCTTGTGCGCAATATAATTGCCAGGCCAGCGGTCAAAAAGGTGAACACCGATTCTTAGGTCGATTAAAATAATTCCTTTCCCCCCTCCTTCAAAGAAGTTTTCGATTATTACCAGATCGAAGCGAACCTCCGTGGCTGGCATCGGTGATTAGGTGTTCGGGATTTTTGTTTTAGTTTCGGTTTTTATTGCTGGTCGGTTGTTATGAACAATGCTGCGAAAACGGGAGCGAGCAAAATTAAAGGGTTTTTCTTGGCGTTATTGATGGTTTTCGCATTCTATTCTCAGCGGAGTTAGAACCTTGACACCGCGTAGTTAGGTTAGTTGGGACACCTGCTGAACTTCATTCCGAGTCTCGCACTTGAAACGCCTTACTTAGGTGACTGCACTTTAAATCGATTAAGTCAGAATTTGCATAAGGGTAATTCACCGACATTCTATGAGAACTAGTTGTTACTTTCTTTCATATCCTATTAATAACTAAAACACATAGCATAATTCAAAGGTTTTCGACATTTTATAGCATTTTAGGGGCAGATTTTTGTCATTTTGGAAAAATCAGTAATATTAAAATGAATGCTATTAATTTTATGTATTCGTATCATCTTTAAGAATAACAATTTCTTTAATTACGAGGATGCATTCTTTTTCTTATTTTGGATTCTATTTTCGTTCCTCTTTTTCTAAAGTCTTGCGTTCCTTTTGCGTTATTTCTGGTTCACTTAAGAGAAGTATTCTACCAATTGAGAATCACTGCCAAAAATTAAGGGTTTTTTTTTTCAGGCATATAGATGCTTTTTGTACGTCTGGGAGGAAATAAATTTTCTTGCAAGCTAAAAATATGTCAATCTCTTATTTCTACATTGATTTGTTTAACTTGTAGATGTAATTATGAAATTTTTAATTGTTGTCTAAGACAACTTTTAGCAGAGTTAGCTCACAATGAATTGCCTTAAACCTGGATCAGTTACGAGATCAGGTTTTAATTTAAAGTAATTTATTTATCATAAAATAAACATAGTCCAATCTACTCGTTAAAAGCACAATAAAGAAAAACAATAAGCTAAAAACATACCTCATTAACACATTTCGTTAGTCCAAAAACAACAGCCCGAACGCATATGTGTTTCTTCTCTTTTCACAACTGCAACCTTTGTAGTTCCTTTCGTTTAAATCGTTGCCAATCGCAGAAGATGAAACTCGTGCGGATCGGGCTCGAACCGAGGTCATAGCAGGAAAAATTGAGGGGGAAAAAAAAGTGATACACTACTCAGATCCGAAATTAAGTTTTGTCTTAAAGTTAAAAAAAAACACACATCCAACATTAACATTTTAATCTGTAACTAAACTTAATTATATTAATGTCCCGTTTTAAGGAAACCCTTTGGCTATTTTGGGATGAACCTCGTAATTTTGAACCATGGTCGGATGACAAGGACGACATCTGAGCTGATACCTTCTCTTTCCAAACTTCCGTACCATACCAGCTGAAAGACTTTTGGCTCTGATGGATTTACACTGTAGTTCTTTGGTGGAATCGGGTCTCGAATCCGTAACCCTCCTATACTACAGCTGGGACCTTATTACCCTTTGGAGGGACAGAAAGCTCCCAAACAAGTCAGAATTACATTAGAATATATGATTGGAAGTGGCACCAGGATGATCTAGAATATATAAGAAGGTATAAAAATAACTAGACAATAATGGTTAAAAATTTCATTTGCTACACATACTTAATTCCTCAAGAACTGTTTAATGTTCTTACCATTCGTAATTAGGCAAGATTCACTCAAGTTCATACGAACCCTTTCGAATGCTCGCTTAACCTCATGAATGACGAATTCTTTCGTAGTTATACACATTACTCAAATATTAATTGCGGCAGTGGATATTTTTAAGAACCTCGGTCAGCATGTTCAAATTTTGGTATTTGTAAACTGTGATTAGTGCTGAAATCCAATTAAGATAATTGTAAATAGTTCCTTCTAGATCATTCGGCTGGCGTTTTAACCCTACTCCCCTAAAAGATTTTAACATGGTTTTGAGTTTCGCATCTTTACTAACAGTTTTTACGTTGGATTTTGTATTACTTTGTATAAAACAGAAAGAAAAATTGTTAAGCTAGGATATTCTGAACCTACTTACATTTATGGAATTAACTACAAGCAAGATAAAAAGAAGTTATAATTATAAATTTCAATAATAAAATTTATAAATATTATGATGTTTTGATGGCTAGCATTTGATATTTCATTTTTATATAAAGATAGTCTATAAACGTACAATATTACTTTTCAATAATTTCAATCGCATAATCTATTTTTTATTTTAATTTTTAACAATGTATCAGGGAATCATAAAACTAATTTCGCGACTAGTACAAAATAATTATTATTGCAATATATTATTTTGTATGAAAATTTTTGCAAAAGTCGCCCAATATGAACGCACCAAGTAAAATGAAAGGACGAATTTGAAGCAGTTTTTCAATCAAGAACCAAATACAATTTTATAAATTTTGAGATCATAGAAGGAAATTACATCAAAATACCTAATTTGCCGTGCAAATTGGACCAAATGGAATATCTTGCATAATAGACGAACACTCATTTTGAAAAATATATTGCCATATATTTTTTGTGATATCTGGTGAAAACAGCTGCTTTCCAAAAGGAGTACTGTGATTTTTTTAAAACTCTATAATAACTAACAACGGCTAATTCTCTTCATTAAAAAGGTAATTAAGGAATGAAGCAGATCCTTTAATTTGTTTCCTTTCGCATCATAGAAATACCCTCTTAAAAAATACCTCTAAAAATACATAAAAATGTTTGCTCTTTGAATCATTACGGAAGAGTTTCCTTTCAGGTTTAGATACAAAGATTGAGCATGAAGCTAATAAAACCTGAAATCTATAATCTATAAATCAATTAAAAAAATGCGATTTTAAATGTTTAATCAAGAAATTTAAACAAATAGCATATAAGCGTTGACGCAATATTTATAATTTGAATTCCAAATAAAGACTTTATATTTGAAAGAATGTGTTTACAGAAATTATTTACTCTTTATACTTCTATTGTTAAAAAGGAAGATTCTAAACTTGATTCATATTCAATTTATAGATAAAAGGCGCCATTTTGACTTAGGATTTTAAAAAAAAATCAGTTCGGGAGAATAAAAATCCTGACTTTCGATTTTTAATAATAACAATGAAAAAAAAAATCAATTGTATTGTTATGATTCTAATTTGAACAAATACGCATTAGTCGATAATTTCGAGCTACTATATTTTTCTGAGAATCTTACTTTTAATATTTATAGGCTGACATAGCATCTTCAGATTCCGTCATATGGAGTGCAAAAAAGATCGTTCAACAAAAGCTTCAGAGGCTGTAGGTCCTCTTGGACCCAGAGTTAAAAAAACGTTTCGCCCTCTTTCTTTCGTTTTCCAACCTATTCTATTTAATAAAATCAAAGGAATTGGCCTTCCCGAGAGTTTCTCCTATACACTCTATAATAAAGGTGTTATCCTTACCACAAAAACTGTGGACATTAGGGAACTTTATTTTCAAACATGTGAGGTTTGTATATAAAAATCTGAAACCAATTTTTATACCATAAACTTTGCAGCATTATTTCATAGAGAATAGGTACTTGTGCATTAACTGCAGCCGTTTGCGAATAACAGTTACGAAAGATCGATCTTTAGTTTGAGTTTAGCCTGTGATCTTTGCCGATTAATCTCTGGGATGAAGTTAATACAAAACTACCAGGAAATCGAATATGTATTTGGTAGCATTTATCACGCAATTATGCATATATATCTATGCAATATCATATACAAAAGTAAATACCGTCAAATGGTTATTTTCTTGGTAATTTGGCTCCGAATGCAATACAAATCTACATTATTGATGCTTAATCAGTGTACCAAATTGTATCCGTGTAGCTCGTTACGTTTTATAGTTATTGCGTTCAATTTTACTCGGACAGCCGGACAGGAACACTTTCTATACATAAATTCCGTTTAAAATTTGGTAGAAATTCGTAAATACGGTGTAAAAGCTATATAATAAATTGCAGGTATCTAGCTCAAAAGGTTTTTGTTTTATCGTATTCACAGATAAGTAAATATAATCCCAAGAATATGTTTTTCTCGAGTTCGAATATTTCGAAAATTATCGTGCTTTCTCTTTGTATATTTCATACATTAGAAATCAAAAATAATTAAATAATAAATGAATCACTTGAATTCATGGAATTAAAGTACACTTTGGACTTTCTTTTCGTTGAAGACATTTTGATAACAAACTTATATAAAGTCAATAATTCTGAATTAATTACTTTGTCGGATTAAAAAAAGATTTCAACAATATTTTCCCTTTATATAGATGAGTTGAACAAAATAGAGAGAATGAGAAAAATCAGCATGAATATTTTAATAGATCTGAAGCTTTTAATCAAGTTCAATTATTAAAAATTTTAATTTTATATTGTTCAAAACCATGGATATTTAAA
>JAPMOR010002453.1:424538-505706 GCA_026543865.1 Argiope aurantia
ACACACACACACACACACACACACACACACACACACACACACACACACACACACACACACACACACACACACACACACACACAAACAAACAAACAAAACGACTGATGCAATCATGCGGGTGAAAACAATACAGAAGAATCAAATTTAAATCTTTATTATGCTACAGTAAGAACTGTAGGTTTAAATCTCTTAAATTCCCCCCCCCCTATATTGCATTATAAAGATAGACGTAGATAAAATGAGGGATTTTATGGTCACGACAGAGTTATGATAGATTTCTTCATTTTTGAATCAGGTTCTCAGTATTAAAATAGGCAAATTGGACTAGAATTAATATCACTTTTTTATTTGAGTCATATCTAATCTAAAAAGTTGCTGTAATGTTTCCTTAAATCGAAACTATTTTGAAGAAATTTGTTCATTGTAATTAAATATCATATGAGGAAATTTGGAACAATACATTTTAAAAAGCTTTTAGTCTATTCTTACAAGTTTCGTAATTTGAGTTGATATTTGAAAAGATTATAAAAGGATATTTTTTAATGGAATGTTGCCTTTTTTCTCTATATATTGATATGAATATATTTTACCCAAAATAGGATATTCAATTTTTAATCGAATTAAAAGTCGGATGTATGATTTTCCTATTCCTAATACTGGTCACGGTTTTTTTTTTTTTTGAATAACTGACAATTTCTTTATGATCTACTAATAATAAAGAAGAAAGTGTATGTGTGTAAGTGTGTGTGTTGACGTTTTCTACATGCCAGACTATCTGACATATAGCTACCAAATTTTGCACATATATACCTCCGAGGGGGAAAAATGTGTATATTTGTAGGATTTTTTCAGAATTATTAATTGAAATTAAATTAATTAAAATTAAGCGAATTTTTCACTTTTTTCCAAGATAATATCCGAAAGTATTATTAAACAAAGCCAGCTTTTTACATCAGTTTCAAAATCTTGAAAATTATCTTTTTAGTGGTGCCAATTATGCAGTCGTTCAAATTTTGAGGTGATTTTTCGTAATTAAAAAAAAAAAATTGTGTGTATGTGTATGTGTGTGTGTGTGTACCTAACTTCTAACAATAGATTGCATTATTCACCAAAAATTTAAACCCTTTTCATTGATTCCTAAAATATTTAATCCTGAGAATATTTTTCTGTTTTTTAAAGCTAACGAAGAAGGATTCTGTTTAATTTATAAGTTGAATAAAATGTTAATTTACATTATGTGGAAAGAAGAGTGCTATTAAAAACAGAATGTAGCTAGCTATTAAAAACGACATATTTCGTTTTTAATAGCGCTATGATGCCTTGGAACTGGTCACCATTAGTAAAGTAAATTTTCACCATGAACAGAAAATATTCACCACTATTTAATTAATATAATTTTAAAGCCTGGCAATTGAAAGGAGCCATGGATATGAAATTAAGTGTAAGTGATTTAATTTAAGTTAGATATCCCAAACATTCCTGGAAAACTAGCTGGCCACCAAAGATGCCTAATAAAAAAAACACATTTAAAAGATAATAAGTAAATAAACTGTTAGCAACAGTTAAACAGCGTAACCTTCTCTGCAGACAGTTGATTTTATGTAACAAAAACAGAGGCACTGATAGCAAAAGATTAAGCAATAGAAGCCCATTCTATTACTTATTATGCAATTCTATGATGCAATATAGAAAGAATGCGTAGCAAGGAATTAATACTGTTTTTTTCACATCCAAAAGTGTTTTAGTTGTTCGAAGGTGGATAAGGAATCAACGTAGGAAAAATATTCAAAGCTGAAAAGAAAACATATACATTCTGTTAGAAATTAACAGCGAAATATTATCCTGATCTGATCACCTACAGCATTTTGAAAGGGATACATTATTATATATCTCTAAGATATTGGCATCATTCAAATACTCAAAAAAAATCTTAGAGAACAATATTTTTATGCTAAATACTGCTGAATCTGATTTTATGAGAAAACCATCATTTGCATTACACTCTATATTTCTTAGTTGATATAATCATGAGCAAATTCGCATTCAAGAACGCATTAGTACTCTCCCCTTTGCCTTCACTGAGGAATAACATTCTGAAATGTTAATATTGGGATATGGCGTAAATAATAAGGAAGAAAAACGCCTTCATTTGTCTTTTTATTTCTCTATTTTAATGTCTGACTAGCAGTACTCGCACGACGTTGCCCGTGGCATAACATCCAAATGGAAAAATTAGCTTTAAATTTAAGTCTAGTCTCCACCCTATATGACGTGGGCATATCACGCAACATCAAATAAACATAAAAATGTGTTTATAAATCATCAAAAAATAACTGCAAAACAATTTTTATAGCGCAAATTCAGAAATATTAAGACTGTTAAAAAGGCAAAAATATGATATGTTCATAGACAAAACGATTCACTAAAAATATACAACAGAAAAACTTTTAAAATTTAAAAATAAACAAAAAAGTCATTGATCCCACTGTTTCACACTTGTATATCAACTATATAAAATCCGATATGAAAATAAAATTCAACTTGTTTCATAATATTTCTTTGCAAACTGTATTGGCTGGGCGATCACTTCGCTCCTTATGAGAATTATTCTGCCTCTGTAATTCAATTGCATTGCGATTTAGGGAGAGACGGTTACTTCTCTCAAAAGAAGACTCTCCTTCCCTAAGTGTAAACATTCTTTCTCTGATGTTCGCAAACCTAAAGTTTCTTTCCTCTTCACTATCGAGCAACAAACGAAGCGTTTTGGCATTTAATGTGCTCCGGCCAAGGTTGGATTTCCTTTTTTGGGAGCATAATGAGTTTTAAATCGCTGTTTAAAATCAGACGTAAACAAAGAAATGTATCGCATATGCATACCACAGCTTTTGCTATTTGCGCATGCGCAGTTTGAGGTTTTCGCACATGCGCGGATAAGTGCAAAGCCCAGATACTGCTATTTTACACATTCGCGAATCGTAATAGGAAAATAATTAAAATCGAAATTATAAAACTTCTTTTTTTATTTTGATATGACTTCAATATACTAAAACTTTCCCCAATAAATGCCCTACAAAATGGTACCAATATCTCCAATATCAGTTAAGTATTTCTCAAGTTTTTCTCTTTTAAACATACAGACGCTTTCAGGAGATTTCATTTTATACTATGTATAGATAATCATTATTGGTAGCTTAAAGTGAAAAATAAATAGAAGGAAGCGGAAAAAGAATCGTCTTTTCTTATAAAAAAGAAAAAAAAAACTATGGAAATTATCAGTGGTTTTGTTTTTTTATTATTAACCAATTTATAGGAATTGGATTAAAAACTTTTTTAATTTAGAGATTAGAAACACAAGTTAAAGATTCTAACATAATATATTAATTTTTTTATGACAGATGTAATGGAAATAACAAAAGATTTGTGTGCCAACACCAAGGATAGAGGCATCTTTAGAATAGAAATCGAAACTGGAAAAAGACAGGTGTGCGCCACCCCATTCTATATTCCGGGCACAGGTACAATGTCAAGTTTACGTCAAAAAGGGACCAGTGTCCCAGAAAAGTTGGACATAGCAACAGAGGAGTGGCGACGAGGGACCACCTGTCCTTGGTTCCTCCATCTTCCCATGTCTTCTCTGCGGAGATACACACAACAAGAGGGTTGCCCACGGTCGCACGCACCTGTCTCGCTCGCCAACGATCCTACGCCAAGTCAGAGAGCACCTGTTGAGTTGGTGGCGAGGGCATTAGATGAAATGACCCAAAATCGTAAAGATGGCTATTGCTGGAAATGGCTTTAATTAGATGAAAATTTTATCGAAATTTCCCCAAAATACGATTGCGACAATGAATGCTAAAGACGGCGAGGAGATCTTGATGAGACCACAGTTATCTCATATGTGATGGGAAAAGGACGTTCTTTCCCAGAATTCATAAGCAGCGTTTATCGCATCTCATATGTTAACCACTTTAGAAAATCTGATTTATTACCTCATTTCCTTGAAAGGTACAGGATTATGATTGCGTGAATATTTTCTTTTTGCTCGATAACATCAAGTCGCGTTTGTCTCTTCTGGTCTGTTAAGTGGATTTGGGTTGTCTACTTGAATTTCAACGATCGGTCCTAATTGCTAGATGGACTTTTAAATTTATCACTCTATATAAAAATAACCAATTAACTGTTTTGAGAAGAAAATATTTTGTATTTTTGAAATACAAAAAAAAAAAAAAAGACTTCAGAATATTTATTTGTTTATCATTTACCAAGTTTTTCGTATTTTTTATTTGACATTGAGCAAATGATTTTTTTTTTCGCTACAAGGAGCTTCTCTAATAGGGGCATAACGAATGCGCGAATGAGAATGACCAAGTGGAGTCTCTATTCGTATGGTACTGATAGTATAATTATATTGTTCAAAACCTAATGATGGGGGTATACCTCATATGGCAAGGGTTGTATTAATGACTGGTGAAGAACATTTTAATCGATCTTAGTACCAACATTACGCAGATGCCGGTCATTCTTACGCATCCAAAGGTCCAGATCTAGGTCATAATGATTTTTGCATGAATTTACTTGTACAGGGAATTACTAAAATAACCAGTAGTTTAATTTAACTTAGATAAATATCCCATTTTGCGATTTCACGGAGACTATTAAAGATAAGACAGCGTAATTTTAGTTCGTCATGGTCACATGAAGAGGGTGGTATCTAAACCAACATGTACTTATCCAAAACTTCTAGGCGAAATCAACTGTATACCATACTGACAGATTTAACACGTAGATGGAGATTCTTAAATAAAGATTGGAACCCGAGAGTTTTACGAAAGGTTAATACAGCTACCCAATCTGTAATAAGACATAACAATTGTTATATAACATATAATTTTTAATACTTATATCACATTTCTTAATATATATTTAAAATAAAATTTCTACATCAAATTTTTTTAATAAAAAGACTGCATAAATTTATTTAAATATTCGATCTTTTTTCTCAACACTTTTTTCTTCTATAACACAAAATATTATTAAGTAAAATATTTATATAGGGCTTATTAACTGCAAATTTCAACTTTATATTAATTAAAAATAGTATTGAAGAATCAGAATGCGATTTTATTAATAAGCTTGTATTAATTTTTTTAAGTAAAAATCACTTTTTCTTGTTTATTTTTATTATTTTTTTTTTCATTTGAATTGTAAATTCTGCCGTAATTTAAAAGGAGCATAAAACAGAAATGTCAAGAAAATTATTATTTTATAAAAAAAAAACATTTCAAAGAGAAAATTATTTTCAAAAGTATAATTTATCATATGAGTTGATATAAAAATTTTTCATCATAATTTCATAAAATAGAACGCTAAATCGAAGATAAAAATAGAACAAAGATAATCATTTAAGAATTTACAATTAATATTTTTAATGAATAAATAAATAAAATATTAAAAAGTAATAAATAAAATATTAAAAAATAATAAATAAAACATTTTTAAGAAATCACTAATACCAATTAAAATAAATATTTCATTGGAAAATGAGTAGAAAACAAGTTGGTATAAAACAGTTAAGTTAATCAAAATTTCTAGCTATCTAAAAGACTGTTAATGACTTTGATTGACTTAGTTATAAATGTGTAGACTGAATTAAAAATTCAGACAACATATTTTTCTTAATTATCTTTCTACTTAAATATGAAAATATTACTGAATATTCCGTATAAAATAATAAGATTCAAATAACTTCCAAGACGTTTCTTTCATTCACAACATTACATGTGATGTTGTATTCAATGATTATTTCGTGGTGGAATATAATGACCACTTTTCAGATCGCCAATGTTGTGACTATTAACTTTTTCACGTCCGCGAGACTGAGCCAAATCTGACAACCCCAGCTATTTAGCGTGCGACCTGCTGACGTCACGATCTAAAACAGGTGAGTTTTAAGAAGTAAAACGCTGCGGACCGTAGCTCAAGATTCTGTGAGAAAGTTTGCTCTTACGGGGTGACCTTTGATCGGGCAGATGATGCCTTCCTCCCCCCCCTCCTTGCTCGCCCCGCCCTACCCCACCCATCGCTGGATTTAAAGGGACTACCGGAAATGTCATCATGTTCTGTGGGCCCATAACCCTTCTAGTGCTATGCAATGTCGAGAGTGACGTCAGGACGAATTGGTGAGATGTCTTGGAAGCGATACTTGCCGATCTCTCTCCCAAACTGTTTTTGTCTGTAGTGTTTTGATTCGGTGCTGGCTGTGGGAAAAAACGAGTTGGCCTGCTCGGACTTGCTTCAGTGGTGTTTGGGCAGACGCCTGCATACTTTGTAAGACGATTTCCCATACTCGGATTCGTCGTCGGATGAGGTATTAAGTTCGATGGAAATGAGATAGCGACGCTGAATAGAATGGGACGGATTGATTTTAAAATCTGAATTTTGGATTGACCCTGTCTGGAATGTTGCTTTCTTTCTTTCTGTAATTTTTTTTTCTGGAATAGTTTAGTTTCGATGGTTGTGGTGAAACATGGACCGCAAGTTTATTGTTGTCCTACATTATTCACAAGAGTGGAGCACTTGTCAAAAGACTGCATGGCATAGAAATTTAATTATTGTTGACTTTGTCAGGCGTTATATTTTTAAACAGTTGAATGTTTTACTCGGAATTGTGTAGACAAATGTTTATGAATTGCAGGATGGTTTAATCTCTTCGATGATAAATTTTATAAATTGTATAATTAGATCTTTCAGAGGTTTTGTATAGATATTTTTTTTTTAAAAAGAAGCAAGGTATTTAACAATTTTCTAGATATTTGTCTTTTTTATTCAAAAAATTTTACTGTACACATCGCCCGAAAATTTGTGCCTTCATATTTAGATGTAGAAAAATAAAAATTTATTATTAAACTGTAGATATATCCGGCATTGATAGAAATTAATTCAAGAATATTATTCTAACATGTATAATATTCTGGACATAAAAACTACATTTACGTACAATATTATAATATCCAAAATCCTTTCATTGTCTAAAATCTTTATTGTCTTTTATCATCTGCTTTTAATTTAAATTAGAATATATATTAAATCAGACGACGTTTGAAATCGCCATCGTTTCTTTAAGAGGAATAAAAGTGTTATCAATAGATATACTGAAATAAAAGAATATTTTTAAAAAAAGTGGATAGTAGTTCAAACTTTAAAGACGACATTTTTTTGTTAATTTATAATTAATTGAATATTTAATTAACTTTTGTACTTTGAAAACTGACAGTATTTTTTTCTCCATGTCATAAGTAATTAGTGCGCAACATTTAACTCAATTCAACGCTTTTTTTTTAAGGAAATGTGAAATATACATGCGTACATAACCACAATGAATTTCATTTATATTAAAATAAATTGAAATGGTTTCCTTTATACATTTGGCTTAGTAACAGATGAAGTTTTCATGAAAGGAAAATAGTGGAAAACTGAGGAAGAAATGAATACCAGAAGAAAATTTAGATATACGCCATTAGAAATCGCAATAGGTTTCCCATTATTTCTTTGAAGCCAAATTATTTAATTTTTCAAAGTATAATCAAACACTGGAAGAGAATTTGCTTTCTGTTGATCGAGTTTCAATTAGGGGCCAGACTCTAAACCTGATTCCACAAACATCTGTGTTGTAAAAATCGTCAGTGTCGTCCTTGTTATCTGACCATGGCTGAAAATTTCAATATCTGGTGGAGAAACACTTGTATTAATTTATTTGTTGTTTTTACCCATTTTGTTATTACGAGAGAATATCCCATATAAGGAAACTCATGTATGGATAGTATTATATTTTTTAAATATTATAACATTATATAAGTAAATTTTGATAAATTTTTTGTAATCAAATTTAAAATTTTTAGCGCTTAAAGTCTGAGTATCAAGAATAAAAAAGAAAATAAAAAAATAAAAATAGCAGGACTCAATCATGAATAAAATTTTGATTCCTTCGCGATATATTTAGCTGCTAATTTCACGTATGCTATGTGAGAATTTTAAGAGCTATCATCAAATCTAATTATGATAAAAGATCAAAATCTCCATTTGAATGGATCTCGTAGAGTTTGAAAATTGAATAGCTCAGTGAATAATTAAAATTAAATATATATATATATATATATATTAGTAATATGTTTTTTAGGAAAAAAAGTATGCGATGAGTTCTTTGAGTGCCGTTTTTATTATCGTTCTGGCATTTATCGAAATGAATTTATAAATTTAGATGTGTTTTAAAGTTCTTAGTTAAAGTCACGGAAAGTGAAGAACATATTCCGATTCGGAATGTAGAAAGCAGAGAAAAGATGATTTGGGAAGATACTCATTAGTTTTATATTAGTTTGAAAAGGGCTTACCCGAAATTTAGATGTGCAATCATTTCGATTTCGGCGAGTGTAGACTCTGAAAGAAAATGAAACAAAAGCGCGTGCGACTTTGACGACTTTAAAAGGAAGTCTAAATTGAATTGTATCTAAAATACTGAATTTTAAAAATATAATTAAATTGAAATTATCTCATATATACTATGTATACGGACATATGTAAATCGAACGCAAATATAGTCATAATTCATTTTTGTAACGTTATTTAAGATAAATATGTTTTTCCTCGCCTAAAAATGCAATTTCCGTTTTTATCCATTTGAAATGAATTGCACCAAATGGAAGTAATACACTTTCTAGTCATAAAGAGAAGTTACAGTTCGTGTTTGCAATAATCTTAAACTTGAATTATGGGTCAATAATCAGGAAATGTTCTCAAAGTATGATCTCCATGATATAAAGTACGTAAATGTATGAATTGGATTCCAAAATGAGTCGCGCATAGTCAGGAGATCATCCATACGGGAAAAAAAAATCAATAAATATTATGATATATCATTATGTTTTTTACTCCAAATAATTAGGAAGTGAAACTGAAATATATGTATTGAGTATAGTAATGTTTATATAAATACCGAAATAAATAATAATGAATGAGTAAAAAACTGAAATGGATGGGCGTGAAATTGTATAAAGTTAAGGGGCAGAGAGGAAATGCTTTAATATTTTCAAAAAAGAAAAAGAAGTAGAGGAGAAAAATTGCTTAGAGGAAAACCCATATTTCAAAATTGGAGAAAGTAAATGATGCATGTGATTTCTTTGAGTTGTTATTCGATAATTTTTTTAATAGCAATGATGAAAATAAGTTAAGTAAGATGAACAAAATGACAACATATATTATTTACAGTTTTAGAAATATTTAACCCTCTGGCTGCGTAGTTTTTTAAAATCACTGTTTAAACGCGTTATTTGGGAATAAGTTCAAATATTTTTCAAAGGAAGTGAACTGATTTTATATGTTATACAATAAAAATCTGTAATCGTAAAAATAAACACTCTAAACTGCGAAAAACGCAGGATGCAATAGAAAATGGACTGATTGCCAATCCGTGGACATCACGGGACTAGCAGCTAGAGGGTTAATTCTTCGAGCTTAAGAATCTTTTCTCATTTTACTAAGCACATAAAAAATAAAGAAATTAGTTCGTCTACAAAAAAAGTAGTAATGTTATTTACTTTTTGGTTAAAAAAAATTAGACACAGAAATTAAATTTTTTTTAGCTCGAAATATCTATGTTTTACTTTATAAAATATATGTTTTTTTAGCTTGTAACTGTGGCGGAACAAATCCTTTAATCCTCTTGTATATTTGCTTGAAAATGGGATCAAGGAATTGTTTGTTTGTTTCGATACAATTTAATAAGAAAAAAATCAAGTGTAATCGCGTCGTAAAAACATTCAAATCAAAAAAGAAAAACAAATCTTGTTTGTATTGAGAGTCAGTCACTTAAAACAGAATGCAAAATGTCTTTATATTATTGTATATGGCATACATGTATTTTAAATACTGTATTAGCATAATCATCTAAATGGCAATATCAAAATGAAATTGTTTTTAATGCATCACTGTACACAAATAAATACTCAAAGATTAATATATTCAATTTCTACCTCTGTTTGACATCGACAAATTTAAGAGAAATTAATAATTTAAAAATTAAAGGCGAAATTTTATTTTGCAGTAATTGATAGTTTATATTATATATTTTATATTTTTTGAGTCTTAAATCCCCACCAGAATTTTAGAATGAAGGATTTTTTTTATTCATTTAAACTAACCAATTTTATCAAGAAGTTTCAGTTGCCTCCATTTTTTTTGTACAGATCAAAAACTTATTAAAATTAAAGCTGTAAATATAGGATTTTTTTCACTATTTAATACTCTATAAAGAGGTAGATTTCAATCGCAATATTCGATAAGAAAAGGACGATTACAGGATAAGTAAAGGCATATGCATTATCAAAGTTTTCAATAATTATATTAGATAATTATTCATTCACATTATCCGAATTCTTTCGTAACTGTATTCACGAAAGCTGATTTTTCATTGCATTAACAAAGGAAAGAGACAGACTGGTACAACTGTCCTACAATAAAAGAACTGAAGAATATTTTTTTTTCAATTTTTAATTAACAATGAAGAAATTTTAAGTTTATCTCTTTTCAGCCCTAAACATAGAATTTTTCAGCATAATTATTCCAAATGAGATTAATAAAAATGAAGAAGATTTTAATGATAATAATTTATCGAAATGAATATAGGTTTCATCATTTTGATAAAAATTGGTGAAATGGTCCCAAGAATGTAAAGGCAAGTGAAAAAAACTTTCATTTGTTATAAACAAAAATTCATAGAAAACAAAAATGCGCGCTTAATGAGATTTATAATAAAAACACGCACACAGATATAATATAAGATGATTTATACATAAAGGTGGCCTGTTTTAATGGGTGAGTTTCAGATCCATTAATTGCATCTGGCTTGAGAGGCGCCTTCAGATATTAGATCCATGTTTGTTTTTCAGTCATGTTTCCCATCCCCTACTTTTTAGTTAGTTAGTTAGTTATTTCGGGTTTTGTGGCACAATAGCCATATCTGGCTATGCTGCGCCAAACATATGGTTGAAAATAAAAGATATACAATGAAGTTCTCTGAAGTTAAAGTAAAATTTTCAAAACCCTATAAATGTGAATATAAAATTATTTCTAGTTAAATAAAATGGAAAATACCAATTTCTTTCAAGAAAGTATAAATATTTGGATGGGGATGTTCTCCACCAAGTCACGAATGTTTGAAGATGATGTACTGAATAGACGTAATCGATGGGGATTAAAAATTGGACATTCAGATAAAATATGAATGACAGTCAAATTAACACTGCACGTAATGCAGACTGGGCATCGCTCACCAAACAGATGTTTACGTATGTGTGAGACGAGTATGGCCAATGCGAAGACGTATCAATTTGACGTCCAACTCGCGCAGTAGAACAACGGGCCACAGAGTAATGTCAGGCTGAAGAGAATGCAGTTTATTAGAATTCTGCAAATCCCATGATTCTTTCCATAGACAGAAAATACGTTGAGAAATATATTTTTTGAAATCAGTGTACTGAATAGCTCGTTGTAGAAAAATGAATGCTGTCTTTGCTGCAGCATCGGCAGATTCATTGCCAATAATGCCAACGTGGCCAGGTAACCAACAAAATAAAATTTGGTAGTTCCGAGTTTTCAAATTTCTCCAAAGATGAAAGATACCTACAGCTAGTGGATATGTTTTAGTATGAGGATAGCTAAAGGTCTCCAGAGCACTCATACCATCAGAATAAATGCAGAATTTATAGTCAATAAGATTAGAAATTTTTTCAAGAGCAATCATAATTGCCATTAGTTCAGCAGTTAAAACTGAACATAAAGTACTCAACTGAAAGCTGCTTGTGTCCTCAGCAATGACGTCAGCACAACTCACATGATAAGCTGTCTTTGAGCCATCCGTCCCCTACTTTTAAAGTGTCATGAAGTGGAAAAGTGATGAAGTGGCAAAGACTTTAATCACCGGAATTAAAATTTCGTACATCTAATACACCCAGGAAATAAATAATCTATAAAGGTAAAAACCTCAATATTGAGAACCATAGAAAGAATATAAATAAGTGTTACATAAAATAAATAGGGATGGAATAATAGATAAATAAACATCAATGTAAGTAAACTAATTAATTGAATAAAAGTTATGAGCACATATATATAATTAACACATGTAATACATGAATAATTAGAAGTACATTTATACAAATCTATGAACTTTATTCAAAGAGCACGGGAAATGCGATATTAAGTATTTATAAAAAATTTTTTAACAATTTAGAGAAAGAGGAAATATGTCTGCAATTCAATAGAGACCACACTTTTTTAAGTCCTCTAAATTTCTTTACGAATTAAAAAATCTCCTTTTTTGTGAGTGAGTATGTGTCCTTATTGGTTGTATCCAATTTTTCCCACATTTTTCAAGCTATAGGTACGGGTGGAAAGAGCTTGTTAAATATAAAGTCCCTAGATCTCCAAATTCTTAAATAATTTGGAGATCTTTAAAACATTATATTTTAGATTTTTTGAAAAATCATTATGAGCTAAAATAGTGAAATTTTGAGACTATTAATCATTGTAATTTCACTTTTCAAATTATTACAATTATATTTTTTTAATTTTTATAATTAAATAAACATAATAATAATAAGTTGTAAAAATGCAAATTTTAATTATTCTTTTCCTAATAATTAAGGCGATTTGAAATTAAAAATTATATTTTTATATCTAATTCTTACATAAAAATTATCGCAATTAATTTAAGAATTTGTTGCGTGAAAGGAAATGTTATCGGAACTTACTTAGGAAAACTATTTTGAGTACGACTATTCAAAAAATAACGCATTTTATGTATAGTGAGAGCTGATTTAGTACTCTCTGACGAAATATGAGTAATAAGAAAAGGATGTGTATTTTTGAGAAATCTATATTTCGAGCCCTCCTGCGTGACCATGTATTTTGATTTTAATACGATCTTGACTGTACAGGTTGCAACAGTTATTTTTTATCTAGCATATATATTGGCAACCATCGTTCTTAGACATGATTTCCGATTAATAAAGCCTTTCAAATCAGGTAAATTTTCATGTTGAAGCATTTTTAATAATAATAATAATAATAATAAAACCAGTTTTATTAAAATTACAAAATCTAAATTGATATATGTTCCCTACTTCCTATCGTTGAATTTAATAAAAGTGTACACTTACTCTACGACAAAACGTCTTTTTTCTGCATAGAGTTGAAATAATTCAGCTCTATGGTTTTCAGTAGGACAAAGGTGATGGAAAGAACTATTTCATTTTAAAATTTGAGCTGACTCAGCTTATAAGAATTTCGATATTCGATTGAATTATGTGTAGGGAGTGCGCCAAATTAAATAGGATATGCACTCTGAAAATGAGAAAATGTTTAGAAAGAACCTAAGAAATGGCACTGGAATATGAATAATGACTAGGGAGTATATAACGTTCATGCGAGTCGTGATTTAAAAAAAAGTAGAATAATATCACAGCCACACATAAATTTCGTCAGATTTTGAAATGAAGCAGCTTTGCCAATTTTTGTTTTACAGAACTCAAAATTACTGCATTATATTCCTTAGAATAAGTATAAATTTCTTTTACACATAATTGTAAAGAAAAGTATTTCAAATAAAAAGTTAAAATTCATAATTTTTTTTTGATTTATTATAATATGAAAGACTTTTGTAACTAGAAATATATGTTCACAACCAATGGTTATGAAAATAAAGACCTGTGGGTATCCTCTCAGGGTATTTCTTAACTTTTTCACTGAGTAGACCAATTAGCAAAGATAAAAATGGGCCTAACCATACGAAATTTTCAAAATTTTGTCTCTTTGAATTCAAATTTGAGTTTTTGTGTTGTCCCGTAAACAAATATTTCTTCATTATTTCGAAAACATTTTTTTCCCACCAGAAAGTTCTAAAACATAGATACTCAAAAAAATCTAGAGCATTTTTCTTTAAGGGTTGGGGAGAATATATGAAAAATCAAAAATTCTCATCATCAAAATTTTGCAAAATTGAATGTGTCACATTCCGTAAACGAATAAATAATAATAATAAAAAATCTTTCAATACTTGATTATTATTATGTTAATAAAAAGTATTTTTTATTCCTCTTTGAAAATTTTTTCTAACATTCCAGAGCATTTTTCCTTTTTCTGGAATTAATAAACTCAATAAGAGAAGAAACACCAGCACATCAAACATTTGACGAACGTTTATCTTCCTTATGATAACTTTCCAAATGACTTTCTTTTCGAAACATCGTTCAGACACCGTTATTATCAATCATCAAAAACAAGCGATCGGTCAATTCGGGCTCCAGATTTCATTAATTAAGCAAGTTCTGTAGGTGGAATACTAATTCAGAAATATCACAACAAACGCACGCGATGCGTTTATCTGACAGAAACTAATATTCGTTACAACCGGGTATTTGTACTCCTTAATAAGTATGTTTATGGAGCAAAAAGATTACGGGATAACTGTAGAGCTGGTTTTATATTTCTGGGAGAAGAGGTCAAGATAAACTGATTGAAGGGAATCTACTAATAACTGTAATTAGTCAACACGTTTTTATAAAAAAATGTAGAAAAATATTCTTTTAAATTAGAATGGAAAGTTGATAATTGCTTTTTTTTATTCAAAAGGAATACATTCTGGAATAATTGAAGATAGAATAACGGGATATTAGTTATCTATTTGAAGAAATGAACTTTTACAACATGGATAAGAAATTGAAGGAAAATGATATCTTACGGGAAAGATTAATATAGTAATGACACCTAACTGCATTTGTAAATGAAGCAATAATAATTTTTTTAAAAAAATTCCTTTTTACGTAAAATTTTGGGGTTTTAGGATTCTATCAAACAGTAGTTTTATGTAGCACTAGCAAAGTGAAAAATGCTATTGAATTAGTATTGATAATTTTTTTTTAATTTAAGAAACCTATTGCAAATTGTATTAATTTAAATCTGTAGTGTCAATATTTATTTTAACTATTATATGAATTTTTATAGACTCCTTAGAGTTTTCTCTCAAATCCGATTGCATAAAAGCTGAATTTTGACAAAATATTAATTTAAAACTTAAAAAGAATTTAAACATTTTTTCGAATATGTTTAAAATATTTTGTATCCTTTATTCATAATCTATGGATCCCCCCCTATAAGGAAAGGTAGAAATCAATTAACAAACTGAGAGAAATTCTTATCATTTCAGCATGAAGAATGGCATAATGATTTCGCCAATCAATTCTTTGTGAGATATAAGATGCACATTTAAAATGACGACTGCATATTGAGAATGCTTATTATTATTTTTTTTCTTTTACATATAGATCAAGAGATAGGACACTTGGCTACAATTCTCATTTAGTTATGCATTCAAAGTCCGTTTTCAATTGTTAAAAAATGATCTAGAATGTTTCCCATTGTCTCGACTACTTCTACATGAAAACATAATAAAACATTTTCGACCATAATTTATAAGTAATAAATTTAATAGGTGTCATAAACAAAAATATTTTCCCCGAATGATTCTTTTTCAGGTTTTATAAAAATCCTGAAAAAGTTTCAAAAATTATCTCTTCATTGAAGTTTATTTATTTATTTATTTTTAATTTCATTTTGCCTTTTGATCGTTTGACGTTTCCAAGAAATGAACTTAGAAGTAATCGACTAATAATGGCTGCTATGTCGTATTCAAATTGAAAAATTATCTGCCTTTTGATGTAAGATTGACTGTCTAGCAGTTTCTCTCTCAAATTAATTTTTTTTTTTTAAATAATTCAATCCCAAAGAATTTTTAGTCAAATTTCACTACACGGCGTGGCAACAAAATAAACATAATTATTAGAAACATAAATGTTTTTATTGAGTTTGAATGGTAATGCATATGCTAAAATCTTTAGAAGCATGGCTCTCTTTTATATGCTTTCATGGCAATTTTTTTTTTGATAAAGTACCTGAAATTTGACCAATCTAAATCATTGCCTTTTTACAATACCAATTGACAGCTATTATAATCCCAAAAATATCTTTAAAAAAATTGAAGAAGTTTTAAATGAGAAAATTTATTAAAATCCCAAGGTCTTTCTTTTTTACAATCACAATATTTTCTTTAAGCAATGTCTTAAATTTTTAATAAATATGTATTCTTTAAAGCTGTTTCAGAAAAGGTATGTTTTGAAATGTTAAATTAATTAATTTAAATAATTATGGTAACATTTTTTTTCATGTGACAGTTTTATGAGAACCAGCTCAACCTTTTGAGTTTAGAGCATTAATTGGTCCTTAAATTAGAGCATTAATTGGAACAACTTGAATTATAAAAAAAAGATCAATCCTAGTACCTCCTATCCCTTTAATCCTATCCTATCCAGTAAGATCATCCAATCGAATCTAATATTCGCCGTTCGCAAAGCACTTTTGCGTGACAACTTTGGTCAGGACAATATAACATAGCAAAACAGTTCCGTCTGTCTGTCGACTTTTCATTATTATTTTTTCTTTCCTCTTCCAGTTACGTGTGAAACAATTGCAATTAGTGATCTTGTTCCAGTTCCGCAGAAACCTTGACAGATCAGGTGGTCTCCAGAATACGTACTTATCTACTTCTTTTGAATAATTCATGAACTCCAGAATAATTTAATTAAACAGAATTGATATCACTGCACATATAAGCACCTGCTAAATGTGGAACAGTAGCTGTGCCGAAAAAAATATTCATGTGTGTATGTAACTGACAAATATATTTGTGGGCATAAAAAAACACCTGTCTTCAGCCTTTCTTTTTTTCTGCTGATTTAGCATTAAGGACGCTGTAACTACCATCTTCACTTAGCACAAAATTCTGCCCGTAATATCACCTGCTAGGAAGACCTGTTTGCTCCATTAAAATTGATTTTTCTGGTATCTATTTTTTTTTTCTATATTTGTCTATTTTGTAAGCATTGCAGGGAACTAATATTCTTAAGAAATGTGACCTTGATAAAACTTTATCAAGATAACCTTAGTAATAAGAAATCGAAATTTTCCATTAATCTGCAAAAAATTTTGGCGATGCAGATGCTATGCTATATCTAATATTAAAAGAATTAAACGCCAAGTTTATAATTATGAATTAAAGTTTCAATTTTTTTTGTCTTTGAATATTCTAATAGGCATTTAAAAAAGTATTTATAATTATTCCCGTTTCGTTTAAAATATACTAATATCGCTTAAGATTGATTGTGTAATCTTTTTGTCATCTGCATAATATTAAAAACGTTTTGCATCTGTCTTTCTTTATCAAATAAAAAACAAACATTACAATATTCTCAAGGTTTTACTAAAATTACATTTCTCAAACTATAATTTGGTGATAGTTGCGTTTTGCGTGAAAGTGCATGTGAAGTCAAAACTGTATGCAAAGAGGCATAAAGCATTTAAGGCAAAGAAAAAAATAATGTGCAAAAATTTTCATATTTTCAAAAACAAAATAAAAACGCAATGACTTGTCTTTGAAACACAAATGCGAATTTTGGTAATATTAACGCATGCCTGGAATTAATTGCCAAACAGCTAATTAAGGATAACACGACAGATTTAGTAAAAATACTAAATTCACGCCGCAATTTAATATTTCCTAATAATTATACGCCAATGCCATGTAAGACATTCTCTTGCATGGTAAATTTATTAAAGAGCCGGCGAGAAAGTTTCGGGGAGACCATTGCCACTGGTATGTATAACATACCATTTCCCAGGATAAGTGCTAAAATCCTACTCATTGTTTTAGACTTTTTTTTTTTTTTTTTTGCTATCGATCAGTTTTGGATGACAAAATGGAAGGTAAATATTTTTAGAACAGTTACAACTTCTTAAATACAATTGAAAATAAAATAATAAATTTTGAAAAAGATTTAAAATTTAAAACATATAATTTCCACACATATTCTTTAAAAAAGAACTAAATGCAATTCCAATGATTTTATTTCTCTATTATTTTCGATTTTTGGTCTAGCGAATTTGTTATACATGTAATTAATTACGCGGCCTTGGTTAAATGAAAACCAGTTTGGAACTACTTTATTGTGACAAGAGCTTTTTACATATAATAACATATATTATACAATATTAATAAATGTAGTATATACAATATTGATAAAAAAAAAGAAAGAAAGTTATATATAACAAGAGAAACTCAAGTTCTTACAAGGATTAATGTAAAATTTACTTTTGTGCTAACTTAGCTCACTCAAATTTTTATTGCTTTTCCCCTGTTTATTAATAATTTCAATTCAATATCATTGTTTGTACTAGACAATGTAGTTCGTTACAATTTCAAAATAATTATTAAGAAAACATGGTATTAAGACACAAACTCGTAATTTTTTTAAATAAAACTTTTTTCTGTATTTATTTAAGTAACAGGCACAAATGGAACTATACAGTTATGAAATTATCGTCTGATGATCTTGTGATCAATAAAATTACAGTAAAGCAAACATTATATATTATTATTATTATATTTGTTATTATATCTGTATTATTATTATTATTATATCTGTATTTTTATTATTATTATATCTGTATTTTTATTATTATTATATCCGTTATTATTATTATTATATCTGTTATTATTACTTTTATATCTGTTAATCAAAAGTCAGAAATATCGAAATCGAAATATAGGAACAGAGAAGGACAACAATCATAATGGCATCAATACGTGTAACATTAATCTTATTATAAGCCGTCTGGCATCTAAATGCATACGTTATGCTGTGACATTCAATTTCTTTTTCCTTTCTTTAGGATACATAACGCAGATCAAAATTAAGTAGATGCCTAGATCTTTTAAATATGTATCATGAGTAATGAAATTTAATCCGTTTTATTTCAGTCACTGCTTAAATAATTTACAAAGTATAATTCATAAATACTACTTGATGTAAAAAAGGATGCATTAATTCAGATTTGAATTAAATATCTTTGCTTTTTATTACTATTATAACTATTTGTAAAAATAATAGAATTTAAATATATTTACTTTAAGCCATTTTACTTGTCAACATCTTTATGCTGTATTTTAAATGCATTCCATAATTTTTAACACAAGTTGCCTTACTTCAAATATAATAATAAGGAAAATTTTTAGCTCCTGCAAGCGAGTTTATTTGCTTCTGTCTAAGGAGAATTTCAGACTTCTGGTCCGTTGATTATGATTTTCAATAAATGAATTTCAAGTAATTGGAAAGAAAAAAAACTATTACTTTTTTATTTGATTGAATTCTTGAATAATTTTTGACAAACTTTGATTCTATTTCTGCAATTTACTTCACAGATTTCTTAAGAATTCCATTTGATGTCGGATTGTCATAAAAACAACAGCAACCAGGTAAACAAAATTCCGAAATTCTATTTTTTAAATAATTAAGGACATAATTACATTTATCCATTAAATAAAATTATTAGTATTGTTTTTATTCACCTGTATTATAAAAAAAAAAAGAATGACTGAATTCAGTAATTTTTTTTTCTCCATTCTTCGAAATGTTTCTTTGAAACAATATGAATCCGATCTTTGAAACGATATGAGTTTTGAAATTATAGATATACTTTTTAAATTACAGGAAAAATTCTATTATGGAATTCGAATTTATTTAATTTTTGTATGTTTCTATCTGACATCTTCGCTGTCTTTCTTGCTTTTCTATTTCCCATCTTTGCTTTTTACTTTAATTTCTTCAACTAATTTTAATCACACCACGCAAAAAATAAATAATTTAGTTTTCATTCAAAATATGAAGAAGGAATGAAATTTTTAAAATGAGTCTTCTACGTATCTAATTTAATTAAAAAAATTTACCAAACTTTAATGTAATTCTATTAAGCTTTATATTAATTTTATATTAATTCTTATTTATTTCCCAAACTGATTTGTTTAATCTTATATAAAATAAAGATTCTTATAATAATGAATATTAAATAAAATTTAAAAATGATTTCTAAATTTACAATTGTTCTCTTTTTTATTTCTTCTCTTTTTTGTAAAATAATTCAGTTTCAAAATTCTGATTTTTTTAAAATTAAAATAAAATATTTCAAAACTGATATTCTATATCTACACTTTCAGAGAATATCTGCCAAACTGTGAATCGATTCTGCTTTCTTTCCAATATTATTTTCAATAGCATAAAGTTAAGTCATAATCCTGAATATATTTTAGAAATTTTCTAAAACTGTTTTTTTTTAAAATTTATTCCGGATGTGCAAGAATTAATCAAGGAATTTCAAAAATTCATTAAAATAGTTTTACAAATGTATTTATATGAATATAAATACCTTCATTCAAAGAATTTTATTGCCTTGCATGTTAACAAGGAAACATTTTTGTTTAAGAGGAAAATGGCGTTACCTGATTAGAAAAAGAAAAAGAAAAAAAAAAAAGTCCTAATGTCGCCTGAACAACAAATATTCAGATGGAATTAAGCAACAACAACAACAACAACAAAAAAAAAAATTGTCAATTTCGAATTGTTAGCCTTCCATTAAAAAAAATTTTGAAATGTTAAATTGTTGAATAGAACCTTGTAAGAATATATATATATATATATGCAGGGTAATCGGATCGAAAAATTACCTTTTAAGCCCTTTGGATTCAAAACGACGACTCGTAAAGCGCCGGAAGTAAAGTGTACCTATGCTAAAGTCACTTTGCTGAATTTAATGAGACAGGTTACAACGAATCATAAAATAAGACGAAATAAGGAGGATATCAAAAATAATTCAGAAAAGTAAAGTAAATTGGCCAAAAAGAAAACCAGTTAAAAATATACATTATACTATAATAAAAACACAGGAAAAAGTTACAAGGAGTTATCAGTAAAATTGGAGGATATATTTGGGAATAAAATTATGAACTTTCCATGATGTAAAAAAGGGTAAATCTAAAATTGAAAAATGTATTTTCTGGTACTATCATGCAGGCTTTCGATTAAAGTTTTGATAAAGATCAATTTAAACAATGAAGAGAATAAAAAATAATAATAAAATTTGAAGAACGCACACGACAAAGTGCAATGCTGGAGAATTTTTTTTTTTTAATTTTTGGCATATTTCAATTTTATAATTGAGATCATAAATATTTCTACAGATTTTACAGATTACTCCATGAAACTTTTTCCTATGTTTTTATTATTGCATAGCGTATGTTTTTCTAACTGGGCGTTTCGTCTGATCTCCTTTATTTATTTATTTTAGTTATTTGAGGCAAATTCTTTATTTCGCCGCTAGGAGCACTGTAATCTTTTACATAAAATTCAGCATGGCTATTTTATCACAGATATACGATACTTCTTTGCTGTCGATTACCTTCACTCTGTATATATTGTATATATATAGAAATGTATATATAGATATGATCATGATCTATCTATCTATCTATATATTTGTAACTGTATCTATTCTGACTCACTTTCGGCAGATAATTGTGTTGTAACATTCCAGAATCTCATTATTCTTAATCAAATTCTTGCCCGATTTTTCTTTCACATTCCATCTCCCTGAACGTCCATTCGTGATGAAATCGTGACTACACAACACCCAGCGTGTTAAAGTTTCATGAACGGTTCATTTTATATCGATGACAAATCGATGATCGATGTACCAGGAAACAGAGGAAATGAATGCGTTCATCAGCATCTCAGACGTCTTGATGCAGTTTTAATTACTTCGCCTTAATCGACTTCAGTGCAATGGCGGGGGGGGGGGAGATACATTTATATAATTAGATGGCATTGAAGGAAAATGATCTGGAACTTCATTGTCAAGTTCAGAAGCAATGAACATATTCTCCACCACCTCCTCCATGCCTTTACAGCGTTAATCAAATTGAGGTAAACGGTATAACGGTGATTTCAAAACAGCTTTTTAGTAAAAGAATGATGAGAAAGCTTTATTACGTTTAGGCTCAGTAATACGAAAATGAAGCATCTTTTGTTGGAAATTATTGGATTGTGCAGTGAGAAAAAATTCATTATTTATCAGTTTAAATTTGCTAGGTTGTTTTAACTAATAGTAAATTTATCGTAAATAATAATATCTTAGATTTACATTATTTATACTTTTTTTTACTACCAATTAAAAAACGATATTTTAGAAACCGTTTCTTTTTAAATTATATGATTTTGTTACATTATTTAAAAACTTAAAATATTGTAAAAATTAATTATTGCCCTTTTTTTTGCAGTTAATCATCTATATCTATACTTATAATAAAGCTCAATGTGTGTGTGTGTGTTGGCGCTCTACAGGCCAGACCATTCAACCTACAGCTGCCAAATTTGGCACGTGTATATCTTAGAGGTCGGGAATGTGCATCTCGGGGTTATTTTTTCAAATTTTTAATTAGAATTTTATTTATTTAAAAATTAAGCGAAATGT
Source organism: Argiope aurantia (assembly GCA_026543865.1). Lineage (NCBI taxonomy): Eukaryota > Metazoa > Arthropoda > Arachnida > Araneae > Araneidae > Argiope > Argiope aurantia. Next base: position 447,003 of record JAPMOR010002453.1, read on the forward strand.
TGAAGTGTTTCTGCTATAACTTCCGAAAATATTACCGTATAAAAAAGATTTTTACATCAAGTAAAAGATCAAAAATGTATCTTTTAAATGATACCAATATTTTAAACTTAAAATTAACTTTCTATTTTTAATTAATTTTTAAATAAATATTTTAACTATATTTTTCAATAATTTTTTCCTACAAAATAAAAATAAAATGTAAGCTGCACGAGCACGTTTCGCATTCATGGGGAAAAATTAGCTTTTTTCAAAGTGTTGCCGTCACATTGATTAAAGCTCCAATTAAAAATAAATTAAATCTTTTTGGAAATGAGATCTGCAAAAATATAATTTTCAGCACGTGTCTGTAGGAAATGAACCAAATATGAAATATTATTTTTTCTAAAAAATAAATTTAAGAAAAATTATTTTATGATCTTTTACAATATTATTAATCCAATAAACCAGTTTATTTTAAGGTAAGTTTTGTTTAATATGAACAGGATATCCATTCAAATCATGGCCATACAGCTAATTTGTAAACCTTTAGTAATAGACACAAATCTGCTAAAATGGTCTAAATGGAAAATGATTATATTTTATGTAACTTGATTCAATAAATGCTCTAATAAATAACGAATTTTTGATTTTACATAAATCTTCTGCTGTGGAAATCACGTTTAACAAAATGTTCTTGAAACACTAATGCTTTAAATAAAAAGAGTTAATTTCCAATCAACTAAATCAATCACTTAAACTGACTGATTTATGAAAATATGAATATCGCTATTCAATAAAAAAAGATAATTTTAGATTTTCCATCGATCGTTTCCAAGAAAATACGCCAATCAGCACGCAGGTTTCTCAAGATTAATTGGCCTAAGATTATGAAAATGTTGAGTTTTTCTAAATTTTTAACATTTAAATTTTCATAAATCAGTCTTAGTTGATCGTGGAAAATAGAAACATTCATTCATTTATTTAAAATTTGGTGTTTCCAGAATATTTCACAGAATATGATACCTTACTGCATTAAATTTAGACTTCATAATTTTTGAAATATATTTATAGGTCGGAACAAAATATTATTATTGATTTCATTTCAATCCTTTTGAAAGCAAAACTAAAAACTGAATTTTATGCAGAACCTGAGAAATTTTTGTTGAATTATTCTTTGAGATATAACATAAATTATGAAAAATATTTTGTAGTTGACATAAGACTTAAATACCGATCGATTCTGTTTGCAGTACTCATATTCAATAATAATAATAATAAATTAATAAATAACGATAAAAATGATAAATAAAATAAAACGCTTGGTTTTATTAAAAAATATCTTTACATTAATTGCAATTTCAGCATTTCCATTTTAAATTAAAGTAATTTGAACGAAACGATCTAAACAACAATATAAGTTTGGTACGACTATCAAAATTTGAAGATTAAAAATGTTTTGTTTGAGAAGATATTAAGAGACAAGTTATTGGAAATATTTAATTGAAAACTGTAGCGAGCGTTAATACTGCCGAACCGGCTGGTCGCCAAAGGCGGCTAGTATTATATAAAGCTAATTTAAAAATCACTTTGCTATAATGTGCAGTTTTATTTTTAATGAATAAGAAATTTAATAAGAAAAAATGTATGATAACGGAATAAACTCAACAATGTGATTTTGTCAGTATTGATATTGTTTTTAAAATGCCACATAGTTCGAATCAATTTATCCTTGTTTAATGAAAACATTTTAAAAAGGAAAAAAAAAAAAAAACTTAATCATTTTTTAATAAGGAAACGAAAGGTGTTAAAACTTCCAAAGAAATAAATTAGAAAATAGTAATCGCACAGCACCTAGTCTAGACATCATTTAATCGCCATTGTACAAATAATTTGGTTATACTCTTGATGTTTTCTGATTTCGAAGTGTAGTTAGTACTAGAGAGCAAAAGTTGACCGTAGATAAATATATTCACAATTAAAATTAATTATTGCATATGAGTTAGAGGGTGAAAAAAGTGGTTTTTTACGCAATATCTTCATTATTATTTTTAATGATTCGTTTCACCCTCTTCTGACAACTCCATTCTCATATTGATTCTTCTAACAATATTTTTTTTTCTCTAAACAGTACTTAAAACAGAAATACTTTAATTCGAAGTCCTCTGTATTTATTTAATGTGGAATTGAATGAATAACTTGTGAAGATTGCTTTTCGAATTTTCGACAACCCTTAAATAGTTAGCGACCGTGGGAAATAATACTTCACTATTCTCTATGTCATGACCTCCTAATGTTTGATTACGATTAATGGCTTTTAACATAACGAGACTGAGACGAATTTATCGCCCTTTTGGTGATATTGGCGCAAGTAATATTCATGTAACTGTGCATGGACAATTGCATGATAGAATTTCGATTGATTAAAAATAATGATTTCTAAAAAATAATGATTTCTAAAAACCATTTTTGATAGGTGTTTAACACTGTTATTATTAAAAATAAATTTACGGAAATAAAAGTGCACAAGCAGTAGGTCGATATTCTGAATATTTCTTCCAATAATTTAGAAGAATGAATCCCTCTGACATATCAAATTGACCATGCCAATTTAAGTGGGAAATCCATCCAACATCATAGGGAAGAAAAAAAGTACAATAAAGCGTTTGACAAAATATATCTAGATGGCATGCATGGCGATATTTACAACGAGAGCACATCAAGCTTTTATAAATTACAAAATATCAAAAATTTTATTCCAAAATATCTTTTAAATGTTCGCACATTATAATAAAACTATTGGAATTCCTCTGAGAGTGAAACTTTTTTTAGCTATATTATTAATATAGCTTTCAAATTATCAGAGCAGGAACCGATATTTCTTCAAGAAATTTAATTAAAACACATCTTAAAATTTGACCTGCTCATTACTGTTTAAGCATTGAAAAAGCCCTTTTCTATTATTTATGATGATCGTCTCTTTACTATTCTGACAACAAAATGCACTGTTATGATGAAGATAAATCAAAGAGAAATCAAAGATTTAAAACTGTTTCTTTAAATAAAAAAGCAAACAATTTGTGATACATGAAAAAAATATCAAAGTAAAGAAAACCATATGTCTTTGCATGTATTAATTATATTATTTCATATTTCAACTGAAAAATTCTAGTATAAATACCTTTCTATATAGTAAAAATTTGCATAAATACAGGCATTTGTAATTTTTTACAACTGATGATAAATATTCGTTCAAAAATACTTTGAAGTGACTTCATACTAAAGAATTAATTAGAAATTAATAGCAAATGAAAACAGTTATCTGAAAACAGCTCAACAGACTGGTAGTTGGACATTCTATTTAAATTTTGGACTTGAGAAGTTTAACACTGGAATATGGTTACCCGAATTCCTTAGGGATCTAATTATGGCAGTTTAAAAAAAAGTAAGCGCAAATGTGGAAATATAAACACACAACTTTAAGTTTTGTTTCACCATTTCTCTAAATCTATAATACATCTGACAATAGAAAAAAAGACGTGACGGTATAGAATACGCTGTGAGAATGTTTAGTTAGGTATTAAATATGCGCAGTTAACGTTTATAATGTGTTGGTAATTGTAAAACAAAGAAACCGCAAAAGACGTCGTGTAGCAAATAAAAGCCATTCCACGTCTTACCTTGTCTTATAACTATAAATGAACTGCTTTTTTCTTTTTCTTTTTTTTATATATCATTTTTTTTGTTTTTATTAGCATTTATAAATAAATGGATATAAAACCAAAATTTGACAAAAAATAAGATTTTGAGTGAGGAAGTGAAACTTATGGGCTTTAATTCTTAGAAGAGGATCTATCATAAAATTCGAATTTAAAAAAAAATATATGTAAGTGGTTTTATTTTATTTATTTTTGTAATTTGCTTATTTCTCTGGTGAAGAACGAGATAATAAGTAAATTGCTAATAAAAAAGGGATGTTTGAGATATGGGAGGATTCAATAGTCTTTTATCTTTTCTATTTTTTTTTTCTATGCCGTTCTCAGTACTAAAGGGTGTTAAAGAAGAGATCTTGGAAACCAACATTTACTTTTTCCGGTCATAGATGAACATGTTGGTACAGGGTGTGAAGATGAGCAATGTAACATTATTATGTATTATTTCATAAATAATATTGCATTAATATTGTTAATATAATATTAACAATATTAATGCAATTAAATAATCTAATTAATAATCTAAGTACATTCCTAATAAATTTAAATTTAAATTAATATTAGAGGATATAATTGCATTGTTTTAAAACAACAATGTTCGGAATGCACTGTGAAACTCCATATAGGAAGAAAGTTATTTAATTTAATAAAGCTCTTTTTATATCTATAAGGAGAATATATTCAGACATCCACAGATTTGGTTATTCACAGTTTTTTTAGTCTTAGTCCTTTTGAATTATCATTGACTATAATTGGTAAATAAAAAAATCATAATTTTCTTAAAATCTACAAATTTTTTAATTAATTAAGAAAAGCATCTAAAAATGGATTACAATATTAAGCTTTCCTCAAGTCCAGTATGCTAGTTATGACTTAAAAATATAGCAAGAAATGTGAAAGAAGAAAAGCCTCAAACTTGGTTATGCAATAAATAAAACCCACATTCCTTTCACCAGGTCACCCACCTGTACGAGAACCACATCCCCCCCTCCAAAAAAAAAAGTCTTCTCAACGTTTTGTTTACTTTTTTATTTTCTTCATTTGTTTGTCTCATATAAAAGCAAAACTTACATTAGAAAATAAAAGGCTATTGGGGGAGGGTTAAGTTGTCCGAAGTCACTCTTTTACGGTCGATACTTATTTTTTATACACACACACATATAAATATAAAAAGTCGAAAAAAGAGCTTCGCCACCCGCTTTGGCGAGTTTTTTCTGCCCATTGTTGAAACAAGTATTTATTTTTGTTAGTTATCCCCACAAACGAGTTTAATTCGGTCCGTGCGAAAAGTTTTCCTTCGTGGTCATTATCGTAACGAGACGCTGAGTAGAAGAGGAAGTGGAGCATGATTGTCTCAAGTCTCGGACAGAATGCCAGACATTTCACGGCCTTTTAACGAGCTTTCTCTAGGCTGCTCTTCAGCCAAAACTCGCCTAATTATTACAAAATTCAACCTCTGTGGATGAGATTTCCCTCTTCAGCGATTTTTCACTCTCGCAGAAAGGGAAAGGCGAGAGCGGTTGTTCAAATCGGATACTTTAAAAAAAATTTTAAGAACTTTTCATTTTTATACACTTTTATTTAACTTGACTTGCTTCATGTTCGTAAGAATAGAATTTAGCAATCTATCTTTATCTTCTTTCTGATGTTTTAAAATTTTGAAATTCTACACAATTATATATTTTAAATCACAAAACAGTATTTTAATATTTTCGAAACCTAATAATTTATTAAAAGATCCATTTCAACTAAATTTTGACTCCATATGAACAACGTCACCTGGCTGTGAATGTAAGAAAATTGATTTCGAAATTTCTAGGGGAAAACAAAGGAAAAAAAATTATAATTTATAGATTAAAGATATGAAAAACAGTTAAAAATAATTTTCATATTAATTACATAAATAAAAGTACATTTTTAAAGGCTGTTTTTATTTAATTTACACTTTTTTTGGTGAAACATTAATACATTAAAGCATTCAACATAACATTAATATCATTAATACATTAATGCATTTAACATTTAATTTATCCATTTTTATAATACAATACATGCGTACATTTTATACGTTTATACTTAATAACGTACGTAATATACGTTTTTATAATACAATACAATACATGCATTTTTAAATAATCTTAGATACAAATGAATTCTGAATGCAATGTATAAAAAAAAAACCCGAATGTGTATCTGTAGGAGTTTCTGTTTGAGCATTACTGGATAGGCTTTTGAACATAGAGCTTCCAAATTTTGCCCAGATATGTTTTGGAGACTGGAAATATGCACTTTATAAATGGCAGTTTGCAATTTTAGTTAAAATTTTACTTCGTTAAAAATTATATATAATTTTGGCATTTTGCATTGATAATTTCCTGAAATATTATTATACAAAAAATTATTTCTATACCATCATAAAATTCAAATTATTATCTTTTTCATTGTCTCATGACATTTTTTTTCATAAATTTAGATAATTTTAAAAAAATATTTTTATGCAGCTTTTGTAACAATTATTTCACTTGTTGAAATAAAATAAAATTTAAAAGTTCTTTCATTATTTTTACAGATATTTTTATTTCTCCATTCTTGAAAGCTAAAAAATGAGGATTCTCTTACTTTCCTCTGATATTCTGTCACAATGTCACATATATAATAAATTTTACTTTCTTATTTTATTTTATAGTTTTTAGTGTTATCTATAAGAAAAGCTCTTTAAGATATTATTATATTCAGTATGCTGAATAGTCAAACTTGCTATTTTTTAAACGTTTAAATTTAAGTCAGCTAATTTAAATAAGATATATCCTTATATTATACATAAAGTACTCTACACCATTTTAATGCTGAAATATATTATACATTTTGTATGAAGAATTTATAATTAAAGCATAAGGCATTATGGAATTAGATGTGGGGACAGTGATAATCTTTGATTGTGACGTCATATAGTTTGGCTTCCTTAAGAATACACATATACACAATAGACAGATATAGGCGATGAATTACGAAAGTAACCCAAATTAAAGTTTAAATCAGTTTTTTGAGGTAATCATATATTACAGAATGCGTTATCACCATTCCATAGTGGGACTAGCACCAAACCTAGAACAAGGGTGGCTGAAAAGAGTCACCAACTTTTTCTCTATGCAAAAAATTCATCGGATAATTTAATCTGCCTCAGAAAAACAGAGATCTCTTCCTGCCTCCCTAGCCTCAAATATCAAGTGCCCCACATTCAATAGTCAAGGAGGAAAAAAATCAAAAATTATCCACCTTTATTTGTCTTAATAATTATATTTTCAAAAGAATTTTTATTCTTTATAACTATTAATCAAAATATTTTTCTGCTTTGTAATCAATCCATTTTATTAATTTTTATCTATCATTTTGTGAGGATAAATCCAATATGCACTTGACAGTTAATTTTTTTATTTAATAGTTTAGGTCTATTTATTTATAGTTCAGCCATTTATTCTTCCTGTTTTATAGATTAGAAAATTATTTTAATCAGCTCAAATTTTCTTCGCCAATGTTTTTTTTATATTCACCTGTAATTTTTGTAAATACTTATTTCTGGTATTTTTTCTGTTAGTATTTTGATTTTAATAAAATCGCCCAATCTTGCACATCAAACCGTTCAGAGAAGAAATGTTTACAAATAAGGAAAATCACAGACGACGTTCTGTACTGTAAAGGAAATCAGGAACATTAATTGAATTGAATTAAACATAACCACTATTTCCAGTTGTTCTACTAACCGCTATTCTCAGCTATTGTCCTTTTATACTGAAAAGGGTAAGACATTTCTTAAAAATAAGTCTTTGTGGACCTTTTGGGACAAAAGCAAATGCAAGACTCAACCAATAATGTTGGTGAAATTAAGTTGTATCGAATTTATCAAAAGAGCTCTAAAATAGTTATACAAATAAATGCATTTAAAACGAAACATTCACCAAAAATGAAAAAAAAAAAGTTGTTAAAGGAAGCAAATTTTAAATAGTACCCGGAAATTTAGACATCACTGTTTACGTGGTTGGATATGAAGCTATTTAAGTCATAAAATATGATAATCTTATTTATCAAAATTGATTTCTACTTCTATCGACAAAAGAACCTAGCCTTTTTTTTAGACTTCCTATCCTAATCCTTTTGGAGCTTTCATTTTTAAGCGAATAAATAATGATTCACAGTTTCCACTCTTAGAATTCTAAATAGTTTTACCACAAGATCAGTAGATTCTCTTTAACGTTTTCTATTAGCGGTCCTTTATATGAAATATTGCTTTTAATGAAAAAAAATCATTCTCAATTTAGATAAAACAAAATATGGAAAAAAGGCATTCTTTTAGATTATGTTTTCTACATATTTGTGAAAATGATTATTGGTAATGGATATGATAAATGATTAAAACTTGCTATGTGGTTTTAATCCCAAAACTGTGAATATACTATATTAAATTTTGCGTAATATTTGGCAATGGAATTCGGAATGGTGACTTAAACCTTGATAAATCAAAGATTTTCTTTACACACCTTATGATCGATATTAATACCATACACTATGCATTTTCGAATCTGGGAGAATTTTTATTTTAGAAAAAGAAAACAGATATTTTTTTTTTAAATGTTGAAAAATGCGAATGTGTATGTTTTTCTTTTAATTAGGTCAAAAGAGACACACAATTTCGTCATATCCCACATACTATGTAAAGAATAAATTTGAAAAATACAATAAGATGTTAACATCAGATCAAAATGTTCATCATCGTTTTTAATAAGGGCAATTAGAACCATTCACGAAGTAAATGAGAAAGAACGAAATAAAAATGGCTAAATTAATCGCAAAGTAGTTCAAAAAATTAATAAAAGCAAGCGATAAATTATGAATGCAGTCAATGCAGGTTAAAGAAAATAAAGCCATGTTTCGAATCTTGTGACTTGTCTTTAAATAATTGCTAATTAATATCAGTAATATAACAGCAGCTGAAACAATGCAGACTAAAAACTGGTATACATTCTACGCTAATATTATTCTATTAGTCATTTGAATTGCAATTCAGTGTCAGTTTCGGTTACTTTTTTGTTATTTATTTCAATTGTTTTCCCTCTAAGCAAAATCGTCTGACAAAACAAAAAATTAATTGATTAGAATGCAGTGCTTCTCAAAACTCTTCCATTTTTAAAATGTGAAATTCATATCTCTAAGAAGAAAAAAAAAAATCAGTTTTATTTTATTTTTTAATAAAATGGAAAATAGAAGAAGGTAGAAATAGAGTGTAGCGCAAAAGTGTTGATAAATTAAACAATTTTCGGATAAATTCATAATTAAAAATATCTTTTGTCAAATTTTTTATATTTGGTATTTGGTGACATTTTAAAAGTCGTTTGGCTTTAATTTTTGTTTACTTATTTCTCTATATTCTATTAACAGAGAAACTGTAGTTTTTTTAAAAAAAATATCTCCTAATCCTGAGGAAACAACAAACAGTATTCAAAAAGTGTTTTATCATAATAATGGTAGATCTATTCGAAATATTGTTAAATTAGTAAATTTATATTATCCTATAGTGCAGTAAAAAAGAAAATGATTGAATGAAGAAGAAGGCAATTAAAAACAAGATAAGAGAAGATTGTCTAGTAAAGTTATCTTAATTAGATATTTATATTAAAAAAATTGTGAAAAGTCCATGATTTACTACAAAGATTTCTGCAAAATTTACATAATGTTTTCTACATAAGTTTTACTTATAACAGTTTGACAAATGTTTAAATTAGCTAAATTTCATAAACGTCCAGTATTAAGAAAATTGTTAAATGCACAAAATGAAAAGCTCGCATTTTTCTTCAAGAAACCAATGATCATAAGCCTGAAACATGTTGGAATCCTGTCTTATTTGTAAATAAAAACAAAATTAATTTTTTTTATTTTAATGCTGAAGGCACAAATGAAGAATTTAATCAAAAGAACTTAATTATAACAGTAAAACTGGCAGGCATTGGAGTTGTTCTTATGTGAGACTGCATCCCAGCCTCAGATCAAATAATCATCAGGTATTCATTGATGGAATAATAAATCCTGCATGTTATTTAATTGTTTTAAAAGAAAATTAATTATTATCAAGCAAAACTTTGTTTACATCAGAATAATAATTCTAAGTACATTTCTCTTTTTCAACCTTTGTCTCTGGCGCTTGTATAACTGCCCCAAAGAGCAAAAATAATATCTCATCTATCTAATGGAACAAATTTGGAAGGAACAGAAAGTAAGAGCATGCAGATTCACTACTCATTTGACAACCAAACTGAACACTGTGATGAGGGAAGAATGATGGAACATTGATGCAGAAAATAACAATCTTAGTAAGTACTAATTGACCGAAATAACATGATATTTATTAATACGAGGTATTCATTTATACATATGCATGTGTGAATTTCTTAAAATATACAATGTTCTTTTTTTTTTTGAAATAATTTTAGCAATTTTTTTTAATATTGATTTTTAAAAAAACTTTTTGCGTTTTCTTAAAATAGTTATCGATTTTTTTGTTAAAAATAGTATATATTATTAAAGAAACCATATTCTTAAATTCTAGTAATTAGCAGTTATGCCTAATTTTTCATTAAAATTCATAAGAGTTTAAACATTTTTGTGAGCCACTGCATATAAATAATTATCTTTTTTTTTTTTACATTTTCCCCATTTTTATTTGAATTTAATGTTTATTTGAACAAACATTTTTATATTATTAATTATGATCGATTATTATTTCATTCTTTTCACTATTTAAATTGTATATTATCATCACCATCATTACTGTTTACAATTTCTAAAAAAATGTCATATCATCTCTGTTAAACATACAACTTTAAAAAGGGAAATTTTTAAATAAAATTTAGAATGCAATATATTATTACACTTTTTTTTTAATTCCTTGCATTTTTAATGTCATAAAGTTGATGAAAATTAAATCTTAGGAAATTTTAAATTTTTATATTTAATATTTTTTATTACTTTGTATTTTGCCTATCTCACAATGCAGACTAAAATTTAGATTATTTAAATAGAAAACAACAAATCATAAGTACAACGTATACTAAAAACTTGCTCTTTTTTATAGATTAATGAATTTTAATTAAAAATGTTAAAATCTGACATATTTTTTAAAGAAGATTTTTCTGCATTCTTTTTATGCATTCAAACTAATTTAAGTTTTATTTTTATTTTTATTGGAAAATAAAAATTCTAGAAAGTCCAATCAACAATGAAAAAATGTTGTCAGATATTTTGGAAATTATAAAACTATTTCAAATCAGAGAAATATTGTTATTTTTAAATAGATTTCTTATAAGAATATTACCATTGCAATGTTTCTCATGATACGAATACTTTAAACGCACTATATTGTTAATAACGATAACTAGAGTAATTTTAATTGGAATTTTAATTGCTAATTTATTTTGCCAGTCTTGAAAAAAAAAAAAAAAAAAAAAAAAGGAAATCAAATTACTATTTTTGTTTTATTTCTATACTTGCCGCTTTTGGCGACCGGCCGGTTCTCCAGTATTGCCGCTCGCTACAATTTCCAATTAAATATTTTAAGTAACTGGTCTCTTAATAGATTCTCAAACAAAACATTTTTAATCTTCAAATTTTGATAGTCAAATAAAGTTATACTGTTGTTTAGATCGTTTCGTTCAATTCACTATATATATTTTGCTAATTTGTTGTCATTTCCGGTAAAACTTCAACTTTAATTTAAAGTGAAAATGATGAAATTGCAATTAATATAAAGATATTTTTTAATAAAACCAAGCGTTTTATTTTATTTATCATCTTTATTGTTATTTATTTATTATTATTATTATTGAATATGAGTATTGCAAACAAAATCGCTCGGTATTTATGTGAACTACAAAATATTTTTCATAATATATGTAATATCTCAAAGAATAATTCAACAAAAACTTTTCAGATTCAGCATAAAATTCAGTTTTTAGTTTTGCTTTCAAAAGGATTGAAATGAAATCAATAATAATATTTTGTTCCGGCCTATAAATATATTTCAAAAATTATGAAGTCTAAATTTAATGCAGTAAGGTATCATATTCTAAGAAATATTCTGGACTCACCAAATTTTAAATAAATGAATGAATCTTTCTATTTTCCACGATCAACTAAGACTTATTTATGAAGTTTTGAATGTTAAAAATTTAGAAAAATTCAACATTTTCATAATCATAGGCCAATTAATCTTGAGAAACCTGCGCGCTGATCGGCGTATTTTCTTTGAAACGATCGATGGAAAATCTAAAATTATCTTTTTTTATTGAATAGTGACATTCAAATTTTCATAAATCAGTCAGTTTAAGTGATTGATTTAGTTGATTGGAAATTAACTCTTTTTATTTAAAATATTAGTGTTTCAAGAACATTTTGTTATTCGTGATTTCCACAGCAGAAACTTTATGTAAAATCAAAAATTCGTTATTTAATAGAGCATTTATTGAATCAATTTAGATAGAATATAATCATTTCCATTTTAGGAGATCTGTGTCTATTATTTAAGGTTTACAAATTAGCTGTGTGGCCCTGATTTGAATGGATCTCCTGTTCATATTAAACAAAACTTGCCTTAAAATAAAACTGATTTATTGGATTAATAATATAGAGAGTGTAAAAGATTATAAAATAATTTTTCTTGAATTTATTTTTTAGAAAAAATAGTATTTCATATTTGTTTCATTTCCTACAGACACGTGCCGAAAATTATATTTTTGCAGATTTCATTTCCAAAAAGATTTAATTTATTTTTAATTGGAGCTTTAATTACTGCGATGGCAATGGTTTGAAAAAAGCTAATTTTTTCCCATGAATGGGAAACGTGCTCGTGCAGCTTAAATTTTATTTTTATTTTGTACGAAAAAAAATTGTTGAAAAATATAGCTAAAATATTTATTTAAAAATTCATTAAATATAGAAAATTAATTTTAAGATTAAAACATTGGTATCATTTAAAAGATACATTTTTGATCTTTTACTTGATGAAAAAATCTTTTTTATACGGTAATATTTTCGGAAGTTATAGCAGAAAAACGCCAAAATTGCGCTTAATTTTTAAATAAATAAAATTTTAATTAAAATTTTGAAAAAATAATCCCGAGGTGTACATTCCCGGCCTCCAAGGTATACACGTGCCAAATTTGGTAGCTGTAGGTTGAATGGTCTGGCCCGTAGAGTGCCAACACACACACACACACACGCGCGCGCGCGAGCGCGCATTGAGCTTTATTATAAGTATAGATTTAGAAACGGAAATGTCTTGATGTTTAGGAGTTCCGCGGTGTGATTAAGTAGTTATGAATACCTTCACATCATAATTTGGAATAGCAATTTTAATTGTAAGTTTAAGGGGAAATTTGTAAGTTTAATTTAAATATTAAAATTGAACTAATTTAGAATAGCTCTATCGTCGTGAAATTTGGTATAATTATTTATTTGTTTGTTATGTTCAAATTATTAATAAAGAAATAATATTATTAGTATTTATTGGGAAAAAGAGAACATTAATGAATTTACGCTGCACGTGACTTACTACAGGGACGGATTTAATTAACTATTTTGATTAATTATTTTCGAAAAAAATCCAGAAAACTTTCATGTGTATTCATCATAGCAATCTAAGGCCAAAACAGAAATGATTTTGAAAAACTTTAATCCTCCAGATTGGCAACGAAGTTAGAAATTTTAGATATTTTTACAGACGGAAGATTTATATAGATGTTGCCAATTGCTGCTCTGTGTCTTTTCCCAGCACTGGACACAGCTTTTCCAATATTTTGAAATTATTTAGATGTGCATGGACTAAAATTTAATGACTCGAATAAAGATAATTAAATAAAATAAAGGAGGAGAAATATTTATAACCAGCATTTGTAAGTATGAACCATTAAAAAAAAATTCCAGAAAATGAGTGAGTTTTAGCTCTTTTGATTACAGTTATTGTAATCTTTATCTTGGTAATAAGAGTATGAGTGTATTTATTCTATTTCTATTTTTAAATTAAGTCAAATTATTTTGTAAAATTGTATTTTCCTTGTGACAATATACATAAAAGAGAACTATCCCTCACTCTCAGATCAAGAACTCTCCTTAATCATTAGGAATACATTTGAAATTTGTCACTGTTTGTTTCGTGGGTTGTAGGATTTGTGCACCTTTAATATGATTAAATATTCTCAGAATGATTTAATTGATATTTTTCTATCGAAAGAAAATACTTACCTGAAAAATTGACTTTTATAGTGATGAACTAATTTATTAACCGGAAGTCAGTTACCTAGCCAAAGCGTAAAATAAGTTACTGCTGAAATTTTGAATTGTATATTGCAATATCTATTAAACGAAGAATAGTTTTCTGAGCTATTCTGTATATTTTGTTCAATAAACATATATTTTGTTATTTAAATCCATTTTTTGACGAATTTTGTTTTTCTACAGCTTTTGATAACTAGACGGTCTTTTGATTTGGTGTATGCTGCATTACTATGCTGTTTTTTTTTAAGACAGCCAATCTGCTTAATACGAGTATGGATATTTACATTAAACGTATAACAGCGATTAATCACTAAGAAATTGCTAAAGATGTTATATTCATTCAAATCAGTGATTAATCGTTAAAAATGTCATGTTAGTCTTTTGAATGTGTTTGTCAATGATATGTGGATAAGTTTATAGTTTGCCAATGACATGCAGTTAATACGCAATTATTGAAGTGTGTGTATATATATATATATATTTAAAATCTGATGATATACTTATTCCCTTTTATTCTAATTAATAATTATGAATGATTCAAAATTGTAACAGATAATATTTACTTCAATTCTAATATTAATTAAGAAAAGTAGTTATTCTTTGCATTTAATGAACAATTAATTTCTTCGAATATGTTTAAAAGGAGATAAAAGTTCCCGGGGATTGCTGTTCTTGCTTAAAAAGAACTGACTGATACAACTACTTTTCATTTGCTTAAAAACCTCAGTGCTTTTTAATAATATAAATAAAACTCTTTGCATATTATTTTTATGACATATATTAAATGCATTCATTATTCTGGAGCTCTTGTTAATTTGGCAGTCCTTTGGTTTGATATCTACCGTGTTTCTTAGAGTATATATACAATATTTTTTAAAAAAAAGTGTACTGTTTTAGCTTTTAGCAAAGTAATGAGTACTTTTGCTAAACGCATAATAACGATTCATCGCCAAAAACATCATGTTAGTTTAGTATCGTAAAGAATGCCTTAAAAGATGGGAGGAAACATAAAATGACGCGACCACTTCATTGGGGTGGTATATGGTGACCATGAATAGCAGGCTTCAGGACACTAGATTTGTAGTGCATTTTTAGTGGAATCAAATTCCGAAGTTTGACTCTATATTCTCGAAAGCGAGTCTTTAGTACTCTGTGAGTAGGTCTCAATTTGGTATATCTGCCACATAAGGCTTTGACCAAATTTCAGCAGAAAATCGAAATGCTGAACAACGAATATGGTGGCTTAGAGACGGGAAATAAAATTTTGTTTAAAGTAAAGTAAGCAAGATGCTTCAACTTTCGTTTTCTATGATTCAAATATGAAAGTACGACGGAAATTTATTTATATCATATAACCAAAGTCAGTAATATTTTAAAAGCATGACAAATTTTTGGAGTCTATGAATATTAGGAGCCTTAATAAATAAATTCAAAGAACATTTTCATTTTTTTTATAAATGAAAAATTTTATTCTAATAATTGAATTTCACACTTTTCATTCAAAGGAAAATCAAATAAAATATACAACAATTCTTGCCAAATTTCTATTTTGTTTTTTTCGGGGTAGTGCCAGTTACCATCCTCCTAGGCGAATTGGAGCTGGGACATTGGTCACGTTCTTGAAAAAAAAAGTTTTAATAGCTGCAGCTGAATTTAAAGACACCTTTTTTTGGAAGATGCGTCAAAAAGATAATACCACATGAATAGAGAACCTGCTGCTGACATGTTGGAGGAAGTGTTCACTGATGCATAACCTAACTGGTGTTACGGCATCTTTGTCAGCCTGTTTTCCCTGCCCTTTACCCTTGGAGGAGAAAAAATCGCCAAAGATTCTTGAGTTGGAGAATTTCAAGATCGACAAAAGACTTCACTGACTGCGCCGTTCATTTTCATATTTCATCATTTTCGATTTCGCAAAACACGCCAATTCACAAATTAGTCTCTTCAGTTACCCGAAAAGGAAATTGAAGAGGAAATTGTTTCTTTGAGCTAGAAGAATTCATTAACACTTTAATTTTTCGAATTATCATAATTTTAAAATTTATTAAAATGTATACGAGCACTCACTTTCTTTTTTTTTTAAATCAAATTTGATGCAAATTATTTTTATCGCATTAAGGTAACGAATATAAGTAATTATAATTTTGTAGTTTTTGATCAGTTTTCAATTTATATTTAAAACAACGAATAAAATAACTATAAAATAAGTGAAATTTCTTTATTAGAGTTAATATAATTTAATGAACTTCAATAATTCCTCATTAGGATAAGGCCGAGTTTTAAAAACAATATTTTATTCCAAGATATTGTATTTTAAACATATAAGATAAAACGCTCTAGAAAGCCGTTTTCAGACAATTTTAAGCTTATTAATTTCCTTGTCTTTAATTTTTACTTGTGTAATATATTAATTAATTCAGAAAATGTATTGATAATATTATGAACTCAGCAATAGATCCACATATTTAAAATAATTAGCAGAATCAAGAACCAGTCTTCTAAATCTAACTATAAATCCGATTTCGTTTAATTTTTATTTCGTATGAAAGCTCATAGATTTGTCATTAATAATTGTCTATCCTGATCACTCTCCATTTTTGACGATAATTCCTAAAATCAGAAATCTTTCCTTTCTTTACATGTCCTACAAAGAAGAAGAAAAAAACTTTTGATGTAATCATCTGACTATAATCACTATACTGATTTCGGCAATTTTTATATCATATGAAAACACGTATGTGAAAAATTGAAAAATATCTTTTCTCGATTTTAACATTTTAGGCTACGCTTTGTTTAATAATGAAGAGAAGTGGGTATGTACTTTGGAATTGTCATTGAATGATTGAGTATGTAAAGACTATACATGCATTTTTTTTTAATATAACTAATACAAATGCTGAGTTATAAAGTTCAAATACACGCAGATAGAGAAAAGTTATTTATTTATTTGATTCAGCTAATCCAGAACTTGGTAATTCACCGAATTTCGGGAAAATTGCTTTTTTTTGTGCTTACGTTAAATTACTAATAATAACCAATAAAGGGGTATAGATAAATATCGAAATCCTTTTGAACTATTTTTTATCGCAATTTTTGTTACCCCGCAATCAATTATAACGTAATAAACAGTAGATTTCAGTAACTACACGTTTTTTTTAATTTTTTTTTTTTTTTTAAAAAAAAAAAAAAAGATAATTAAAAAAAATTGTGCGCGCTTTTCTGTTAAAATACCTCTATTTCTTTTTATTTTTAATTAGCCATTTTACTTTCTCGTATATGAAATACTCAAAGAGAAAATATAGTAATTGTCAAAAAATTCGAACTCGATATTTTGAGGAATCTCCTCGTTTCAGACTTCGAAAAACGCATTTTTGGAATCATGTCTGTCTGTGAACTCAAAAATGATTTAAATTAGGTATGTGGACTCCAAATTTGTAGATTTCTATCAAATATTGAACGAAATTAATTCAGAAGAAGTCTTTTTATCAATTTGTCCGATGCAATAATAATTACAAAACGAAAAAAATAAGATAAATAACATCTAACTGATGGATAACAACTGATCTAAAATCTATAGTGTAGTTATGCTTCAAATTTGGAATTAAAACCATTTAGAGGCTAAGACCATCAATCAATCAGTATTCTCACAAGCATGCTAACACGATAACTTTAAAAGGCAACGACTTAAATAGACGAATTTTAGTGTTTAATTTTGTGACTTCCATTGTACTTCTGTGTCAAAGAAAAGGATTTGAACATGCGTATACGGTGTTTCGGCGTTTTAGTAACCTCATCCCTACGATTAACCACCATAGATCAGGCTCTAATTGGCTCTTTCGTATGTTTTAATCACCAATGGCATGTGGGTAGTAATGCACAAGCACATTTATTCCAGCATATGTGAGAAAATTTGGAGGAGACCACTCTCACCTGCGGATAAATCGAGATTTTATTTATTTAATTTGAGAGAAAATTAAATATTTACAAGAAATTTAAAAACACACTATAAAACAAGAAATTTAAGAATACACACTAGAATTTGCTTTTGCTAAAACTTTCTATTATGACGTTAAATACCGTATATTTGGACTGGATGTCATTTTCATGGATAATTCTGTAACTTTTTGAAACAGATAGAATAAAAGCAATCTTCACGCATGTCTGGAACAATCCAACGAAATTTTAAGTTCTGTGACAAACTTCTCATGCGAATAAAATGAAAAAAACATACATCTGGGAGGGAGGGATGAAAAACAGAAAATAAAAACTATCGTGAACGGGGGACGGCAGCCTTTTAAGGGAGGGTTCAAAAAAAGTGGACGAAATAGATGAAAGTAGTAATAGAAGAAAAAGAAGGAGAAAAAAAAGATGTTTAACGTTTTATAGGAGATGAGGAGGTTATTGAAGAACACAAACCCTGCAATTCGTTCATTAATTCCGCTTCGCTGATTTCAGAAACACTTTTCCATGTCTCCTTAAATTTTATTTTATCTTATCTTATTCTTTCCCCTTCTTGGCGATTCTTTTTCTTCGTCTTCTTGACTTTTTCGGTAGTCTCTGTGTGATTACGTGGACTGGAATTCGCTTCTTTGGATTTAGACAGGGGAGAAAGCAAACTGTACCTGGGGGTAGAAGAGGATTTTTCAGTTTGGTCCGATGAAAAATTCCATCCAAAACTTAGATTAAAGTAAGTTTAAGAAGAAAAAACTAGAAGAAAAAAAAAAGGTTTTGGTGAAAAGTTGAATGGTAAGATAGAAGATGCCGGTTGTTCTCGAGTCGAGTTGTGCTACTGCTGCGAGTAATAGGATGATTAGGGCGGTGTAATTTATAGTTTAAGAATTTAAATTATTAGGATGAAAGGGTTGTTTGTGTGGTTTTTCTGTGGTATGTCAGAATCTTGGTGCACTATTTTCGTCGTTGTCTCTTCACATTCTTTGAAGTAAATATCGGCTAACTTACGGGTTTTTTTTTGTTTTTTTCATTTTTTTGACGGCGGAAATCGTTATGTTATGCAAGTAAAATGGCGTTTATTCTACATTTTTCTGTAAATAACACTTAAAACATATAAACTTTAGTTTTAGACTTGAAAAATAGTTTTCAGGCTGGTAGCAGACAGAAAAGAAGATAGACTTGTGAAAATAAAACATTTCTTTTGTTTTTACTCCTTGAAAAAGGTTGCATACTTTGATGACCTCACAAGTACTATGAAAAAATACTATTCAAACATCTATTAACGAAATAATGTTTTAATTATCAAAATACATTTTCTGAGATAGTATATTAATCGTATATGTATTTCATTTTTAACGCAATAAATTTTGAACGCCTTTTTCTTCCTTTCTAAAATTTCAAGGGAATATTCAAGAATGAGAACACACAGTTGTGTAATCAGGAACAAATTATTATTTTTTGAATTTCGAGTGAACTATGGAATTTACATTTCAAGTGACAATACTTAACAGATCTAAAATTGAAACAACTCCACTCTTTTGACAGGAAATTTTTTATAGTAAAATTATCATTCACAAAAAAAAAAAAAAAAAAAAAAAAAAAGACAACAGACTCAAAGCTAGAAGGTTTGGTTTGGTTGGGTTGGGTAGAGGGTAAGGATAGAATAGATAAATGTCTCGGAAACTAGCTTTAGAGCGCCATAAAGATAAAATATTAATAAACTTAAGCTAGTTTTTAAGCATAAATATGACTAGAAGGGAAAACCATACTGGATTTGCTTACATTTTAGCAACCAGTGAATGATCTCAGGAAGCGAAAAAATAGATCAGTACCCCTGGAGTCAAATATCTTCGCGGCTTTACAGAAAGACGATATCGTAATTTTTTTCAGAAGTCTTTCACTAAAATAACGATTTTTCATAATGTATTTTGAGAGTGTCTTTTAACTGGCCCATCTTGCTTCAAGTATAGTAATAACTATATCAGAGTAACTCCGATTCAAATAAGCATTTGAGGGAAATAAGTTATTATCGTTGGTTAAAACTTAATGATCATTCCTGGCCAATTGCAATACTTCCTGTATGAAATACGTTCTATCATTGGAGTGGAAGTAACTCGCTTTCACAGGCATTGATACACTCATTTGAATCACCCTTTAAACTAAAAGTTTATTATCAAAATATATGGAATGTCCCAGTATCAGTGGGGAAAGTTGATTACGGTATTAAAATTGTGTAATATTTGCTAATATTGAAAATGTAATCATTCATATATTGCCAATCAGCTCATACTATACGCAATATTAGAAGCCCTAAAATAATGAAGAACAGATACTACAGAACAGAATAATGGCACAAAACTTATATACATAAACTGATTTTATGTGAGAATACATTCAAAATTATATAAATCTATAATTACTTGCATATTCATATACAGGTGTGTTTACGATCGTCTGACCCATTTTTTTCGTTTTTCCTTCTTTGTTGAAAAATTATTTATGAGTATTTCATACCAGTTAACGAAACATATGAAGATAATATTAAATAACTTGGCTGATTCAATAAATAATAGGGAAAAAAAAGGAATACGCAAAAATAGATTTTTTTCTTCTCTTACTAAAGACCATATCGATTATATAATCAATTATTTTTGTACAAATTTTAAAAAAATCTTTATTAATGCCTTTTGTATAAATAATAAGGTATTTTAATAGTGAATTAGGCAACGCCTATGGTTATGAGTAATTGAATTGAATAGAGTCACTACAAAACATAAGAATTTATTGCAGATTTCCATATTTACTTAAGATCACATTCTGTAAACATTGAAGGGAAAGTAGTAATTGTAAGCAGTAACTAATATTTTGTTATTTCAATTTTTGAAATTTCTCACAGCTTTCGAATAGGAAAACGCAACTGGCATGGTACCGAACCGATGGATTGAAAAGTCAGTAATTACCGGTTTTCAGAAAGTAATTTTATTTCTCCGTTTTCTTAATTTATTTTCAGTTTTCAATCTGTTGCAACGAAATAGTTAGCCGATTTTTTAATGCATTATTTCAGAGCTAGGAAACAGCTAAGTAGAAACAGAATATGAAAGAAAAAGTTCTGTAAATGTATTTTTATGCGTCTTGTCACTTTTTAGTCTATAATAACACAATGTAAGAATGGAAAGGGTTAAATTTAAATATTAATTTAAATTGTATGATTTTGATCTTGAATCAAGAGAACATAGCACTATGGAACGAAGTCTTATAAAGATGTATTCCCCCCCCCCCTTTTAATATAATTTTATAAAGTGTATATTGAGTTGAGTGTATAAAATGCCAGATCTTTTTTAATTAATTATTTTTATTTTTCTAAAACGGAATATCGTTTTATTTTGTAACACTCTGGTTTTATCGATGTTTTAGATAAACAGAATAAAATAGGAAAAGGAGAAAAAAAATGTGAATAAAGCAAGAAAAAGAAGAAAAAAAAAGGGGGGGGGATCGGAACAAAACACACACACACACGCTAATTTAGAATTTTATTCATTTTTTCTACTTTTGTTGGAAAAAAATTGGTACATGTGTCACAGTTAAAGAGCAGAAATCAGGTAATTTGTAGATCATCTAGGTAATTTATCGATCCGTTAATATGCAGGAAATAGATAATCGATTATTCTAGATAACCTGCACATTATCTATTGTTTAACGTGAAAATAAAATCTTTGGTTGAACAATAGGAATATTTCCCTATACTTAAATTAATATTTAGACAGTGTAATACTATATGCTGTAAAATGAAAAATATACTCAGTGTCTTTTCAGTATTCCATTTTTTTTTCACTTTTTATTGAATTCGAAAACACGCTTGAATCTGAAAACAATTACATTTGGTCTCAGATTATATTTTGATAAAATATTCAATTGTTTGATCATTTTGTTTCCGTCACCATACCAATGCTTCGTCTGCCCATAAAATATTTCGTTTGGCGCATCCAGATAAATCAGATACATCTTTGAAATGGTATAAAGAGTGGTCTGTCAGAAGAATGAAGTTATTTCAATCCTTTTTCAAATTGTTCCATCAAAAGCAATTTTAATGTTTTGCCGTTCATTGATTCCTTCACTGTATTCTTTAGAATCCGTCAAAAATCCCATTCTCTGCAATCCTCAATTTGCATTCAAATGATCTTCTTCTACATTAGTGCTTGATGAATAATTTTCATAATTCGCTATCGAATTCTTGGCCATTTTCGAAAGAATTGTTCAATTCATCTTCACTTTCAGATTATGAGTCTTCATCAGTTTCAAATAATTCTTCGCTTAACTTATTTATTGTTTGTAATAACTCAATCTTTTTTGAAATTCAGGGCATTCTTAAAATTAGAAGTAAAAAAATAAATAAGGTTAGGCTATTTACACTTTTTTCATAACAAAAAAGAATAATTACCAGTATTGTAGACATTTCTATTATTCACATACCTGCTAACATAATTTCAATAAGTTTCTCAAATGTTTCATAAATGAAAACAAAAATGATGTGCATCGAACTCACTACCATAAATGGTGAACATAACATGTTATTCAATTTTTTTTTATCAGTGGAATTAGTCAGTGCAATTATCTACACTAAATTCTAATTGGTTGGAAAACAAGCCAACATCAAAGCAATGCAGCAGTCCCAGTATTTTCCGTTGTAGCTGAAATTGAGATTCTCAAATCTGATTATTATTCACATCATGTTGAGATTTATGCAAAATATGGTTTAAGATTAGATATTGTTATGAAATCCTTAAGGAGTGAAAATATACCTCATGACAAATAAGTATATCATGTGCAAGCGCATTTTTAGATACAGGATGCTAATTTAACAACTGTTCTATGAAAAGTCAGAAAAAATAATTACGAAATAGTTATTAAACTTGGAATATGATTCCAAATAAAAATTTAAAAAGTCTTTTGATCCTTTTTGATGCAATTGTGTTAAAAATTCGAAATTTAAATATACTCTATGATAGAGACATCGAGTTTCGCATAAAAATTACAATTCAAATTTTGCGTAAACAATATTTTTGACAAACTAGTTGGTCACCAAAGATGATTAGAAATGAAATAAATTTCTCATCAGATAGCTAGAATGCATTAAAAAAATTAAACATAAATAAAAATATTTTATTCGAAAGGCTGCCCTTTTTTTATTGGTAATTTGCAAGATTCGTCGATATAAATGTAATCAAGATGCGTCGGACGATATAGAACTAAGAGCTATAAAACTTTATGACAAAATACTTAACCTTTTAATTCTCGAAATGCGTGATAGAACAGATGCATAATAATAAGCAAATTTATCCATATGAGAATGGTTTTAAAAAAAACTTTGGCATCGCACGCTCAGCTTTTGCTAAATACCAACTCCAAGAGAAACCTTATTAAGATTGAGAAATTCAATTGCTAGTTTGAAAAAAAGATTTAATTAGTTAAGTTCATTGTAAACATTCTGCTACTACTCTGAAATCGGTGATGCAGTAGCTTAACTCCCAAATTTTTTTATTGTAAAATTTATAAGAAAGATCATTTTAAATCAATGTTAGGTTTATCAACATATTCTTCAGTAAGCAGTTATACGGATGTAGATTAAAGCATAATTATTTCATTTTAATTTAATAAATATAATCAATAATTAAAAGCCGCAAGTACTAATTTCCGATTGTTTTCAACTCTGGCTGAGAGTTTCACTGATTTTTTTTTTCTTTCAAAATTAGAATTGCAATTTATTTCTTCTATTCGGTGCTGAGCAAAACATTCTAATTAATTCATATTAATTTTCTTGAAATAGATAAAATTTTGACTTTTTATTTTTAAGCTTATATACAATATTATATTTCAAATCGTTTTGTTTCTTTAAATATTTCATTCTGCAGTTTTCTACCATTATTGATGATGAAGATCGAAAGATACTGTTTCTTTTTTTCATGATGAGTAGGTTTCTGTTTAAAATATAATTTCAATAAACTATTTGAAATTTTGTTATATTTACAATTAAGGTTTAACTTTTCACGACTAAGCAACAACGAAAAATATTTAAAGTGTGCTCATTTCAAAATATATAAATAGTATCAGCGAGAAAAATTTTGTAATAACTGAAATGTAATTGCTTCCATTTCAAATTAGAGTTCATATTTTAGGTGAGATAACAGAAAACTCATAGCTCCATGAGCAGAATGATGCAACTCTTCCAAAATATTATTTGTTATATGTCTATCAATATTTAAAAATACTTTACCGAGGAATAATCGACAGAAGATATTTCATTGAAAATGTTAGCAATAACCAATTCCGTAGAACAAACTGGTTGTCAAAGGCGGATAGCAAATTTTTGCAAAGGTAATGCGACTTTTTTTATTTATCATCGTAATTCTTTTATCTAATCTGATATGTGTATTTGAAATATTATTAAAATATTTATCAATGTTTAGCGAAGTTTAAGAAGCTTTATATGTTTTCTCTTTTTATTCAAAATTCATCAAAATGAAGAACTTGATGCATTCGCCTGACAGTTTTTTGTTTGTTTCTCTCTTTTTTTTTGATTTGAAACATTTTTAAGTGTTTTTTCTACAAAAATTTAGAGGGGGGGGATTTTATTCAATTACTTTATGCTAGATTTATTCATTAATGAACATAAATCTTTATAATCAAGAATGTAAAAGATTATGAGTGGCGTTATCATTGGAGTAATATAAGGCTGCCAGTAATTAAAGTTCTTTAGTCAATCTATGAAATCTAATTTGGCGGATTGCCTGTCTTAATAAAAACAACGTCTTTATTATTTATTCCATGGATTTTTTTTACAATTTATTATCAGAATTTCATATTTAATAAGTAAAGTCTGTTTACTTTGTTCCTTGTAAAGACTTTTAAGGATCCTATACTAGAAAAATTAGGCTTTAAAAATGAATTAGGCTCCTTGAAATTAAGTTCATGCAAATTTAAATATGAATTATTTAAAAATATAAAAATAATATAATTAAATTTTTCCAATTTAAATTATATTTTATTTTTATGATCTCTTATATGAGTATACGTAATCTTTTCTATAATCAATAAGCAAAATAATTTATTTTAATATTTCATATCTCTAAAAGCAGTTGGCAAAAGTATTTAATTTACGGAACATTGGGAATCGCCATTTATTTACTATCTTAAATTTTGATTTAATATTAAAAAGATTTTTAAACGATTAAAAAGATTGTTGGATGATTCCTTTATAGCTTATCAGTCTTCTCATATCATAATGGCAGTCTTATGTTTATATATAATGATTGTAAAGAAGGATAATTGTACACAGCATCACACAAATTCTTTTAAAACAATATTTTTTATTGACAATGAATAGTAATGAAACAAATGATAAAATATACAAGGTGAATGCTTTAAAAAAATTCGGAGTACTATAAATATACACAAATTATTTACAAAGTGAACAATAGGAAAATCAATTTCCTAAATAGTCAGGTTTATAACAATCACAAACAGTCAAACTATCGTAAGTCACGAGAAGTAACAAGTGTTCGAAGTACTAAGTTTCTTTGTTAGGAATTCAAATACTAAGTACATCGAAGTGAAGAACAGTGAATTAAATCGTTCAACGACTTAACCAAGTTCATATAATGACTATAACAAACTTCTTCATGGAATCTAGTTATTGCTATTGCTATCATTTCAACAGTTTGGTAAAAATAATATTCAAAAATGAAATGCAGGTAAAACTGTCAATTTCATTTTTTTTTCCCAATTATATTTCAATTCTATCAAATGCTTTTTCTTTTTTAGGTAATGTATAAAATGCTATTTTAATTAAAGTTTGAATATTTTTTCAAAAAAAAAATCTGATTAGGATGCAAAATAATAGTATAATATTTAATAATTAAGAGATTTTTTTTTTTTTTTTTTACAATTTACAGGGGATAAAAATTTAATCTTTGAAAATCAAGGCATGATTGAATACTGTTTTTATAAAACCTTCATCAAGATAAATAAATACACTCTTTTGTTTCAAGGAAACACACAAAGCTTCTTATACGCATACAGTCACAA
The DNA here is from genome assembly GCA_026543865.1 of Argiope aurantia. NCBI lineage: Eukaryota > Metazoa > Arthropoda > Arachnida > Araneae > Araneidae > Argiope > Argiope aurantia. Next base: position 473,045 of record JAPMOR010002453.1, read on the forward strand.
ACAATATAATATATACATTACAAACAAGGCACTAAGCATTGTAGAAAGACTTTCATATATAATATATATATAATATTCATTTATATATATATATATTTTATTCACATGAATATTCACAGTAGTTAGCTTTTTAGTACGTTCTTTACGCATGACGCAAATGATATTTTTTTTCTGTCATCAAAAATTAAATTTTGAAACAAATAAAGTTAATTAAATTTATTTTACCAAACAATTTAAGGAATTGTTTTGGAAATACACTGTAAAAAGAGATGTTAAATTTCCATTTTCTGATAATTCTTGTAAGTACTTTAGCACCATGTTTCCATACCTTTCAAAGGTATTTAGAAAAAATAATTTTAAAGCAATGCTTCTTCGCAAAGAACGTAGCAAAAAGGCATTTTTCACCACAGACCACGAACCAGGCGTGGATTTGAATATGCAATTTTTCCGGTTTTTAAAAGACTTTTTAAAAAACGAAAAGGCTTGCGCGCTTCGCAATTCACAAATTTTCTTTGCATCTCAACTGTACAAATATTAAATAAATAGGACTTAGGACTTGTAAAATATCTTTGGATCAAGTTTGAAAGGAATTTCTTAGGTAGTAGCAACCCTTCAGGTCCTTTGAACTAACCATAAAAGCAAGCATTAAAATACAACACATTGAAACTCTAAATTACTTTTTTAAACACCCAAAATTTATTTCGGTATAAAACCTCAATAATAATCGAGCAATTTTCTTTCTTATTTTTTTTCATGTGCTAGCGTCATTTACTGAATAATGTCAAATTAACAAAGATTAAGAAACAAATAATGTCAAGTTATTTTGGATTTAATTTATCAAATTTTGAATAAAGATGCAGAGTCCCCATTTTCACGTTTTTTTAAAGTTGGGAATGATAATGATTAAATTTTTAAAAAAAAATCAGACTGTTCTTTCCGAGACCTTTTCATTAAAAGAGAGAATGGAAAGTGCTCCACATTTATTATTATTATTTTCTTTTTTTTCGTTTGATATTATGTGTAGCCATTTAATGCTTGCAGATACAGTTTTAAAAACATATTAGATCATTACTTTGAAAAAATAATGATTTAGTCCATAACTAGACCTCTGTCGCTAAGAGATCTTCTGGACACGGATGTTTATAGTGATCCCCTATGATGTAGACACTATTCCGTGAACACTGATCTCTCTCCAACGATAGGTATAATGATGACTCACTGAAAAAGATGGAAACACCAATTTTAGATTGGGGTTTGCAATCTCAAAACATGAATTAAAAGGTCACAAAATGTAGTGTTAGCCAATAAAAGGGATACTGGAAAAATCTTAGGGCATTAAAATTTTGGATTTTCTGCTTATAACATCGTATCTCGAATAGTTTAATAATTAATTGCTTTAAGAGTTCAGAATCGCAAAGAAAATATGTGAAAGGGAATTTATGAAAAAAAAAATATATAAGCATTCACCCATTTTATTCTTTAAAAAATGACACATTTAAAGCTTATTTTCAACAAAAATCCATTTCAATATATTTTTCTTTATTATATCAGCACTGATTATGACAACAAATATTCAATATAAAAAAATCAATAGCTACAAATTAAAAAAAAATGCAAATTTAAATTTATAAATCGAATTGTCCTTTCTAGAATATTTTATTTATTCTGCATAAAATTTATGAATGAATAAATGCATCAAATACTATGAATCAATAATTAAAAGGAATACTTTTTCAGACGACCCCCGAAACATTTCTTAATAAATAATTTACTTCAAAATCCGATGCCTAATCAATTTTTCATTCTGAGGAAGATAAAAAAAGGAATGCACCAAATAAATCTCATAGCATCACTGGATCGATGCCCGAGACTTCTTTAAAATACTGAAATCCGTTCGCTTAATTTATCTTCCCAATCACATAAAATACAAATTTGGTCATTTGACAACATTTACACAAACAGTCAACTGTTCGTGTGAGCTATCTATTATGTACAAAATAGAATAATAAATTACAAATAAATACATTTTATTTTAAGGAACTAGATCACAGACTGAAGATTTCTTATAGTATTTACCTTTTACTAGAGGGCAGCTGTTGAGGGAGAGAATCTCTCCTGTCTAGTGTCCTAGGTGCACAATCGTGCTCTAAGTCTGTGTCCAGCATTTTGCTGGTTCTGTTGCTGCATGTGCAGTCTGTGTTTAGGAGTTTTTGCGATTTAGTCCTTTGCAAGGGATCTTCCCCTGTTTTCTGATATAAAGAAGAGTCATGACCCTCATTGGTCATTTTGAGGGTCTTGTGGCCCGGTTGGCCAAAAGTGTTTATTATTTGGTTATCTAGACACTTATTGTTCATGACACTGTTTTGTTCATTTTGTCTGCACGCTTCAGCGTCCATTTCGCGCTGTTCACGTTTCTGTCTACGACGCCTGATTTGCCACACCACAAGCAGAATAATTAGAATGCACATTATAAAACATAGGGCTGAAATCACTATAACTAGTACAGTTGACATTCCTGCGTCATCGGTTTGAACGACCTCTTCCTCCTCTGATACCTGGTGAGCAATCTCTAGCAAGGCAGTCGGATTAATCACCAAGTCATTGTTCATCCGATCGTGATGGTCTTCAGGACTGCCCACGCCTTCTCTAGGGTAGTCTTTATCCAAATCGGATATGCCACTTTCTCTTCCATCAATCCTACTGGAAATGAGATCATTTCCTTTCGGAATGGATACAACAGTTTCAACCAGTCCTTCCGGAGTCTGACATTGCTTTCCTTTGAATCCAGAAACACAACGACACACAAACTCATCCACCAAATCTTCGCATGTACCACCATTTAAGCATGGATTTGATTGACATTCATCTATGTTTATAGAGCAATCTTTCCCCTGAAATCCTGGCCGGCAATCGCAGCTGTAGTCATTAACAAGATCGTGGCAAGTTCCACCATTTGAGCAAGGTTTTGTAAGACAGTCATCCACATTGGTTTGGCACAGCGAACCCATAAATCCCGGGACGCAGGCGCAACGGAAAGAATTAACATCATCAACACAAGAACCGCCATTCAAACAGGGATTGTCGAGGCAATCGTCGATATCCGATTCACAGTTGTCGCCCGTAAATCCTGTCGGACAAATACAACTGTAAGAGTCGTGTTTATGCACGCAGCTTCCACCTAGAAAAACAATGAAACGATCATAAACACCGAATTTATTTAACACTAATAGGTACAACATATTTAAGACGCTGCAATTTGAGAAGAAAGTTTTGCATAAAAACTTACCATTCTTACAAGGACTGGGATCACAAACGTCCTTCTGCTTGTCGCATTGAAGTCCTTCGAAAGCAGGAATACAGACACAAAGGTAGCCGCTTGGCCCATCAACACAAGTCCCGCCGTTATGGCATGGGTTTTCCGTGCAAGTACTAGCCACCGTTTCGCAATGTTGGCCAAAAAATCCAAGGGAGCATTCGCATGTGTAGTTTTTTCCAGTGCTCTGAGGATAGAAAGATATATTTCAATTAAATTAGCTGAATCTATCTACTTTAAAAAACAGAAAAAAATTACCAATTTTTTTATAATAACAATAACAAATATTTTCTTTTATAGATGAAAGAGAAAAAGAAATCGCATCGTGAAACACTGAAGCCTTTATTCAAATAAAAAAAAACTAAAAAGATTGAAGTAAAAAATCTGAAAAAGAAAGAAAGAGCGCTGTTGTGTAGAAATTTGAAATGGAGCTGCAATATAAACTGTAATAAATAACAGTTGATTTCACTCAATATTTTCTTCGCGCATGACTGAACCATAAGAGAAGAAAAATGGGTAGGGAGAGGAAGGGAGGTGAACGAAAACCTTCTAAAAGACCGTAGGTGACCAATGTAATTGTTTCACCGCAGGTTGGTTCTTTATAAACATGCTTGAAAGATCCTTTTTTGTTGTTTATTATTTTCACTTTTTTTTTTTAAGCTGTACTCTTTCCATTCTGTAAATATCGATACACTTGTTAAGATATTTTACAAAAACTACGTTCTTTTACCGCTGGATGGCGCTGATTAAGCGCCGCTAAAACTTACAATTCCAGGTGTTGGATATCACGAGAAAACGTGCCCATCGAAAGAGCATCATTTTAAAAATGTATTTCCTTTGCAATGTAGAGAGAAGCAGAGGTCATAAGTTAACTACTTTATTGGTTCGAGAAAGGATAAAAAAGAAAGATAACTATTTCGGAAAATTCTTTTAGAACGCTGTGTTAGGGCACTTTCATTGATCGCATGCATTAATAACAGAATTGATTGATGTACTAACGTATTAAAATATTTTAAATTAACTTTTATTGTTTCCACTTACCTTACATGTACCTCCATTCAAGCACGGCTGGTGAAGACAATCATCAATTTCTTCCTCGCAATTTGTCCCATTATAACCTTCTGCACATGTGCAAGTATAAGACCCATGACCAGTATTGGTGCATGTTCCACCATGCTTGCACGGCTTATGATTCGTACAATAATTCAGATCTGAAAATAAAAAATAGCAAATGAGTATTTTAAATCGGACATCTAATCTCTTTCAATGAAATAAAATTTTTAAATAAAAATATTTAATACTCATTAAGTTAGATATTTAAAGAATATAATATTAAAGAATAATTAATCAGTTTAAGCTATAATCTCCAGCACGGAAAAAAAAACAGTAGCTAATATAGCCGCATAGTTAGCACTTCTAATCCTCTGCATAATAAGAACATTGGTTGCATTATACTTTTTTCTTTTTCAAGCAACATTGTCACTTCCCCTTCGCGTCCAGCCACTCAGACAACTACACCACATGAATATCAGTGGCTGGGAATCGCATTTATTATTTAATTGTCGTAGATTGTTTTGACCTTGGCATAGAGTACGAGCAGAAAGGTAAAGCAGTCTGCTGTAAACATATTTGAGTGGTCAGATTTCAGAGCACAAGAATGGCAAGTAGCCTTTTCCCCCCTATTTTTATTCCTACTTTAATTCTTATCCCTCCCTCATTTGAACCGGAAGTGTTAAAACACGCAAACTATTGAAGGTGAACTTAAACAAAGGAACCCAAGACGGCGGCCATAGATCACGTGATACAAGCAAAAAACAAAAATAAAAAGACAGCAGCGCTGGACATGGGAAAGAACACGGCTTGCCACAAAGAACAAATTCGTTTGCCATTTGTGAGTTTTTTTCCTCCCCACTCCCTTTGTGTGTGCTGTATTATTCTTCATTCTTTTGTTAAGATGATTCATTCAAATCATCTTTTGATATCTTTAAGAATTCAAGCAGGATTATACATTCTTTAAAGCTTCTAAATATGATTTTCATACTTTTTTTTTTTTACTTTGACAATATTAAGGAATTTATATTATTCGAAGGATAAACTGATCGGTTTATTTAGGTACATATGTAACATAGGCCTACCTTGATTGCAAAACAATCCACCCCATCCTTCGTCGCAGTTGCATTGCCATGGCTCGTTGCAAGTTCCATGGAAACATCCAGGATATCTGATGCATTGATTGCAATGAGTGCCTTGCCAACCGAGTCGACACCTACGGGTAATAAAAAATAATTAGTTCCCTTCATAAATATATAACACCGAAAAAAAAGAAGGAAAAAAAACTTATTTGAATCCAGGATTTTAAAAATATAACAAATGCATTATTTTAGAAAACGCCGGGGGGGGGCAGGGAGGGAGAAGGAAGCTGCATGCCAAAATAAGATTACAGTAATACTCAATACTAAGTGTAAGCAAAACCATCTATTTTCTATTGCTTCTGAAAGAACTTGGTAATGGGGCAAGAAAGTGATGGGGAGGGCAGTTCTCCGACTTAACCGCTTTTAGCCCCTCTGGCTTCTGTGCACTCAGATAAGATAAAAAGTCCTCGAATTTTCAAGGAATTTCCAAAAGGCAGAGGATAGGTAATAGAGGACCCCCCTCATAGGTACAGGATAGATAGCGCAACAGGCCTGAAAAATCGTTGCTTATGGGTGTGGCCTGCAGTTAATGTTTTTCTCTAAAACCTGCCAAGTACAGGTACAAATAATGCTTTTGAAAAAGGTATAGATTTCCCATCAGTGCTTTTCTATCTAATAAATAAACCTGGACAGTGAAACATTACTTACTTGCACTCGTTCGGTTGGTCACAGAATCCGTGATCTTCATGACAGCCAGGCAAACACACCGCTGTAAGTAAAGAAGAAAAATATTATAAGATTTCTGCTTTCATGGTGTCATCAGTAAGCTACAAAGATAATTAATTGATATACCCTAAAGCACAAGGGGCTCGGCAAAGGGAAGTCAGATTAGAAAAGACTGTCTGAAGGTAATAATGGCCTTAGCCTGGATCAAAATGTGTTCGATAATTGACTTCTTTCGACGGCCATGGTGGGCCAGCATTTTTATTATCTCTGACATAACTTCTTAACTTATTCTCTTGTACTTAATTTTTGAACATTAGATGCAATGTAAAAATTTTCATACTGCTAGAAATAGCGTGAAGTGTCTCATATATCTCTAATCTTTGAAATTAAAAAAATTAAAGCATGAATAAATTAAATTAATCTTTTGATAATTCATTTTTCATTGGCTTAATTCGTAGTAAACAAATATATTTCTAACTTCCATGCCTATTTATTTAAAAAAATTATAATTGTTTTTGATATACTATTAAAGGATAAATAGTTAAATATAAGGAAAAAATGAAGTCAAATATTCTATCTAGACACCTCTACAATATTTCAAGTTGCAATAATCTTTTTTTTTTTTTTCACAACTACTGATTCATATGTCTCACTTAACTTTACCCCTTAAGTTACCATCTGTATATACAACTGGGGGATGGGGGTGGAAGCATCTACATCCCTTCCTATCCAGATTAAGAATTTTAGCATCTTCAAGAACTTTTCCCATAAGAAGTCGATAAGAAGGGAAGAGAAGACTCTCACGAGAATGGAAACCCGCCACTTCCTGAAGAGTTTGTTTCCCATCATAGGCACATAGGCAATTTAGATCCTCCCCGACGTATACAAGATGCTGCTGCTGTCTGCCTTTACTTCCTCTTGGGGTCTTGTCTGGGGAGAAGGGGGGGGGGGGAGGTACCTTCAAGGAGGTGGGTGAATTTTGCATCAAACTTCCTTTTCCATTTTTTCCTCTCCCTTATACGTATTTTTTTTATTTCATCTCGGCTTCCGATACCCTCCCCTTGGATAAGGGTTCGACTTGTAAGACGTTCACCACGACTCGGTAGGGACCGTCCATTGTTTGGGGGAAAGCGAACGATCGTGAACCAGATGGAGGACAAGACTTGTATGTAGTGTATATGCTCGCTCCACACCCTACTCGAGTAAGGACGCCGTAATTTTTTTTTCTTTTTTCGACTCACTTTTTGTTATTTATTTCCCCCGTACTAGCGAGAAGTCGCCAGCTGGTAGGCTTTGTCAATGGCCGCAGCCAGCTGCTGTGTTTTCGTGGATGATTCTTTAGAAAGGAAGGGGCAGTTGCAAGCAAATGCAGCCGGTGTTTCTTTTAGACTCCATCTTTCCCACCCTCAAAATATACATGGTCACAATAATGTAACAACTTGACTTTTTTCTAATTAGCGTTTTGCTGTTTTAATGAAGAAATATTCCCATCAGACATTCAATAGCAAGAATAAATGCAGCAGATTCCAGATATTTGAGTTATTTAATAAATCCTTACCACACGGACAAAATTATCAACATATGAATCTAAAGTCATTAGAGTTCAATTACCTATAGTGCAATATTCTCCTTTCCAACCTCTGTGGCACACTTTGTCGCCAGTGGGACTGCAAGTATAATGTCCAAACTTATCATTTCTTGGTCTGCACAATTTCTCACAGTTTTCGCCATAATAATTATCCAAACAACGTACTCGGATGGCATAGGAGAAAGCAGTATGGTTGGTCTTGTGGATATCCTGGGTCCAGTACTGACTGACGTCCAACCATCGCTGAGTTGCCAGACGAGTGATTAGCTTACGGCCAGGTCCTGCAAGAAATAAAAAATACAAAAAAATTTAACTCCTTGGAAAATGATCAACCAAATATAATGTCGATGTGTCCATAGAGAAGTTTAAAGTTCTCCCAATAGATATCTAAAATCTGTCAAAAATCATTAGGTCATTAACTAGGTCAGAGGACCATTACAGCAGCAGATCTCCCTCCCCCAGGCTACTGTGGACATCAGATCACGTTTGTCTCTTAATAGTACAAGCTTGCGTGAGCTTTCGATACGCTTCAAGAAGTGTGGGGCGCTAAGGTCATAAAATAATAGTCGTTGTACCCCTCTCCATGTTTTATAGCTGATCTCCCTTCCCTCCCTTTCTTTTCCGAGTAGCTGAGAGGACACCTTCTGGGTTCCTTAATTGTCAGTTTGGCTATAAGAAAGGAACTACGGACATGAACACACGCAATGTTTCTTATTAAGAGCGTAAGAGCGGCATGAAGTCGTTTTATTTAGCCAGTTAAAAGCACTGGTCATCAGAACGCGAGAAGAGAATGGTAAAAAGTTTTTTTTTTTTTTTTTTTTTTTTTTTTTTTTTAATCTCCGGAAAATTCAGTTTTATGATGAACACTTTCGAATGACTAAGCTTAAATCAATTGTCAAAGTAGATATAGAATAAGCCGAACTTACTGTTGTGAAAACTTCCGCTAACATTTTTGATCACTGATTATGTATAGATGAAGCATTAAAAAAATTGAAAACATGAATCGTGGCATCAATTTTCCTTCGAGGAAAAAAATGAGAATGTAGCAAACTTCTTTCTTTATCCAATATATTTACTTATTCTGGCATGTAATCCAATGCCGGAAGGGTTAAAAACTATCTTTGACATTTAAGAATTCGAGTTCCTTTTATCTACTTATTTTTCTTTTAATCAAAATAAGCCTTGTGGGTGGAATCCGACCATGTCTTCCGCGATGCCGACCCTAACCTTGTGCACCTGCAAAGTGGTATGTTTTGATCTCTGACCTTTTCATGAGGAGACACCGTTCCGTAGACTCACTTAATACTCTAGTAACGAATTGCCGGTGGTTGGCATCGCTATAGTAGAGAACTGTGTCATAGGTTGCATAGTGCATTGGTCGATGCACCCTTTTAATTACATCAGCCACAATTCACTTCCAGTTCCAATTACTGGTTGGAGAGAAAAATAGCGCATTTTTACCTTGACCCCATTTCTATTACCTTTTCCCCACGCTGTCATTCATTCACTTGGAACAAGAAAATGCAAATAAGGCAATTTTGAACTTGTTTTTTACTTCCACTGTGCGATATGCTCGTGTAGAACGAAGGTGTGAAAGCCCGATTTCGAGGTAAGGGAAACCGGTGTTAGTGGGACAAAGAGCTGTCGAAACTTCTCAAAAGGATTTACCAAATAAAACTTGTTCATCCACCCCCCTTATACAGGAAGTATTCATTCCAATCCCATGATTATGTCTTTTCTTCACTCTATAATTTAATCAAATAGTATGCGGTCATAAAACAATTTATGTAGAATTATTTTTAATTAAATCATAGAATTTCTGCTAATTTATGAGTTCATTAATAGTTTCATATAAATAAATTTAATACTTATATTCTCATTTCTGAGATTTATTGTTGATGAAAAAAAATTTAATAATAATTGTACAGCTGCTAAGTCTCAATCAATAAAATACACAAATTTTTCAATAAAATGAAACGGAAATTTTAAAGTCTCACGAAATATATCTTTTTGAAATTTATCCCACAGTTACGTATATACCCTTGAATTACCGCATAATCTTCACCAATTTCCCACCTTCAATTCCCCGCTAGACTATAATCATAAAAATAAGCAAAACTACATCTCGTTTTTATTTCTCTTAACGTATTCGTGGTTGTGGTTTTCTAAGATTAGCTGCACATCTTTTTCTTCCCTACGATTCTGTAATAAAGGATGCGCCTGCTTACGTCACGTACGAGCACCAGCACAATTAGTTAGAGCTGGACGCGAAGCGTAGTGTGACGCAATGGCGCGACAGATGCAACCGAGAAAGTAGGTCTAGAGGATGTCGACCCCCCTTCCCTTTTCTTACTTCCCCACCCCATGGGAAAGTTTTCTCTTTTTCTCAGACGATTTCGCCTCGTCATTCAATATTTTTTCTTTTTATTCCGTTCATTTTTTACGTGTGTGACTTTTTTTCTCTCCCTCTGTAACCATCAAAAGTCTCAAGAACGGTGTTATGAATGACTCTGATAGGATTACGCTACTGGTTACAGTCAATGAAATTTCGAGTTAAAATAAATTATATATCATTGAGAAGCACATCAACAAACTATTTAATTTTCCTTTAATGTGAGAATGCATAGAATGAAATGTTTATGCATATTGCTTTGCCAGCATAATTCATAAACCATACTTCAATCCATATATTTAGCAAAAGCAAAACATGGATAACATAATTAAACTTGAAAAAACATGCATATAGCTGAAGACGACCACAATATATTCGTCTAATCCGCAAAGAAAGTAGATTTATAATCACAAAAGAATCACACCAGCGACCATAAGCAAAGATTATCCGACACGCAATCTTTCAAGCTTAGTGACAGATACCAAATCCCTTTACAGTCATAGAGTGAAACGGTAAGATTATATTGGCGCATTCTATGGAATTTCCAATCTCCCAACATTTAACTGAGCAATTATTGTACTTAACCGAAAAATGAATCAATCTTGTGTACTGACACAGAATCTATTCTTTGTCCTTGTTTCAGTCGTTTCTATCGGCCATCACAAGTAAAGGTTTAGGGAAGGGGAACTAACTCTTTCATGAGAATAGAGGGGAGGACCTTTTCTTAGCACAACCCTCAAAATTGTGAACCTGACAGATGGTCAAGATTTCGAAAAGGTTCGTTCCCACGGATTTAGGGATGGGGGTAATGACGGGGGAGTAAGGGTTCGGATGGGATGGGCTGATGAGCTCCTTTGGTCTGTTAACGTCTTCCAGGTGATAGGACAGAGGAGGTTTTGAATTTCAGCTACCGCTGACCACAAAATAGGAAGGAGGAGGGGATGTAATGAAGGTCCCTCGGAAAATTAACTGTCAGTCACAGATTAGAAAGAAATTCCAACAGATAATTAGGTCCTAAAAGGAAAATGATCTTTTAATGATAATAGTAAATGTTTTTGGAAACGTTGCATAGTGTAAATAATTTTAGAAATAATATTTGGTGGAAGCCAAAAAATGTTTTCGAACGTTAAAATTCATTTCGTAGATGATAAAGGTGTAGCATTCTGCAATAAATTTTATTTTAACTTAATTTTTTTATACATATAATATTCTTCTCGATGGAATATTTTTTGACATACAACTTTTTATTATGGAATTTTATATTACTTTAAACTTGTACATCATCGTGTACGAATTAATGAAAATGCGACCGAATGTTGATGCTGAATATAAAAAGAAACATAAAAAATATATTGATAACAGATTACAGTTTATAAAATCACCTCCATTCCGATACAATTTTCGCATATGAAGCAAGGACGTCACCCTAAAAATTGGAAATTAAATTTGAAAAATGATTTATTAATTAATTCTAAATACAATGTAAATTTCAATTCGGCAAATATTGAAGTTATGTTTTTTTCAAGATAATTCGACTATTTCCGCTAACAAATATCGAAATATTTTAAAAAGGAATACTTAACATAGTTCTATGAATACACGGATTGCTAAAACGATTACAGCTCAATAACTTGAATCCTTTGTGACGACAGATATATATATATATTGAGAATGGTAGCAATACTATTTACAAAAGAAGAAATATGTCTTTACAATCGAGACTAATCTTAGATACGATGCATTCGAATTCAGAGGCAAAAAGATCTTCTAACAGGATGGCTTAATTAGGTAGTTAGAACGCGTTATCCCTATTATAATATCCCCCTACTAACAGCCCAATAAATAACCTTAAAAACATCACTTGCCGGTAGGGGGGAATGCAGCGGGGGTAAGTCACAATTAACTTCAGGGGGGGGGGGGAACTAAGCAACAGAAATTCTTTAGGAAGATTCGAGGAAATGCCGTCAAAGAAGAAAAAAGTTCGAAGGTGAAAAAGTGGTATAAAAAAATAAAATAAAATAAAGTAGATGGATGGAGAGAAGGTATTCGTTGCTCTTTTTCGTTGAGCATTTGATGAATGGGGCGAGCTGCAGTAGCCAAGAGTCGACCCTCATTAAAAAGCTCCCGTTTTCCAAAGAACCCCACCTAGCTGTAGTAGCTAGGGGGTCACCGGAGTTGCCTTTCGTAATGGACACCTGCTGAAAACAGCAGCTACTGTAGAGAACAACGTTTTTAAGAAGGAATGGGTTGTAAAACAGGCAGTTTACAATAGTGCAATATTATAGCAGTGATCATAAAAATTCAAGGTAAATCAAGCAATGGACATTCGATTGTCCAAGGAGGCGTGTACAGTTGTTAAAATCGTAGTTTACATCATCTCAGGGTATAAGAAGTTATTTCCTAAATTAAGCCATAGAATATAATAATCATGCTAGCAATCTACTAAATAAATAAAAACTGCTTAGTATGTCTTTTTTCAAATGTAATCTCGATACTTCTCTGTTTTTTTTTTGTTTTTTTTAAACAAGTATTTAAAACATATCGTCGTATTAATTTAAGAAGCTAAAAATGATTAAAAATATCATTTTTATTCTTCAGATTTCTGAAATTTGTAATTGTAAAAAGATAAAAATTCAAAAAAACTAATTCAGAAAATTATTACATATTTAAAGCAGTCAATGCAAAATTAAACCGATTAGCCGATGTTCCATCGTTTTAGTTTGAAGCATATGTTGATAACGATTCAAAAATCGCAATCGTACAGTCACCCTCAATTATAGTGATTCAAAAATAAAAATTAGGTCTCTTAGTTTTTGAATAACAATAAACTCGCTACATTCTTTGAAAACAACAGATGTAAAAAAAAAAGGCCCGTCATTACAAGAGTACTTTTATCGCAAACTGTATTCACCGGAGAGTAAAATTCTTGCCCTATCATTTCAGATGGCATGTGTCGCACGGTACGATTCGAGACCTAACGAAACGGTAGTTTATGTATTGTAGAATTCGAAAGCTACCAGATAAAAGAGAACGAATAACTGTAAACAAGAACGCAATCAATTTAGCTACTGTTGATAATAAGTGCACAGTACTCCTCCCCCTCCATCCTCCGACCCCTCTCAACCGTTTAGGGAAGAAGCGCTTTTCTTAGCACTCCAAAAACGTATGCAGCACGAATACACCTGACGCGCAGGGTTGCAGTAAACGTGTGGTCCAAATTCTTTCTTCAAACACGCCAAAGTGGAAATAAAAAATCGCCGTAAAAAAGCTAATACTTTCAACCAAATAATTCAAATGGTAATTTTCTTAATCTATTAAATCAATATTAAAAATATTAAGTAGAAAAATATTTTAAAATATTTATAAATATAAATATCCTTTAAAAAAAGTTGCATATTTCAAATAATATGCTTTGACCCATCTCTGCTCATTTATAATTTACGTGAAAATTCACAAATCAAGTTGAGAAAAAAAATTTACAGTATAAGTAAAACTTTACTTGCTAAATCAATCATTGGAAGGAAGATAACATTCACAATAACATTACTTTTAGGAAAATCTGTGCTGTAAAAGTTCTGGTTTAAAACAATGTTTAAACTATGTGACCCAATTTAAAATTTCAGGGGGGAGGACCCGACCCAGCATTATAAGTTTCCACAGGAATGCGAAACATTACTTTCCTTTTATTTTTCAATAATAATAATATAAAAAAAAGGACGATGAAGCGCCAAAGATGGCAAACAGCCTCCTCCTTCTATGCGTAGTATCAGCAGCTCGCGCCTACCCACACCCCACACTCCATTCTTTCTTACACAGTTTTCTTTTAATATTTTTTTCCATTCTGTTTTTCCTTAAAGAACTGCGGGGAAAGAGCGAGGGGGGATATGAGGCCAGTACTTATCGTAAGGATGGATCAGAAACAGGCTTTTAGCCCGGGGCTCCTTTCCCACACTAGACTTCCATTGCTTGCACCGCGTCTCATCGGGGTACCTCTCAGCTTGCCTACTTCGCATCTCTGCTACCGTCTGCCTGCCCTATCTGGAGGGATGAGGGGGCGTGCACAAATTGCTGGAGTATATTTAATATTTTCTGGAAGGTGCAGCTGAGAACAATGTTTCTAGATTTAGCTCTGAAGAGTTATATTTCGATAAAATTAAGAACTGCAGTAATATAAATATTCATAATGATTATTATATATTATTGAAAAAGTCATATTTTTAGTTTTTAAGGAAAGGTGGATTTCGTGATCAATTTACCTTCACTGCTTTTAATTAGAAAAAAAAATTAGTGAATATAATTTTAAGTGAATACTTTTTTTAGGTACGATAGAATGAATATTAATTATTAATTTATGCTATTAGTTTAAGAATTTTATTGTTTAATTTCTAGAAATAATGGAGTCAGAAAGTTTGTTTACTAGCTAAAGTTTAAAAATAAGCTTGTTTGTTTAATATACAGCTAAAGTTGATTAATAAAATTAGTTTAAATTTAATTTAATCCTTGAAACAAGGCTTTAACTGAAATCATTAAAGCAAATCCAGTCTTACTAGATGAAGCAAAGTTGAAGCAAGTAAATAACAAAATTTAAAATGTCAAAGTTAAATTGATTTACCTTCTTCATCATTAAACTTAATGTTACATCTTTTAATATAGCATTGAAAAAAAATCACATCAGTGACTTTAGCTACATTAATTCTACAAATGTCATTCCCTTTTGAAGAGAAAGTTTCATTTTGTTTAATGCAAACAAACAAACCGTCTAATTTCAAGCTACATCTCTGGCCTTCAAATGTACGGAAACGTGGATCCCAAAACACACTCGTTTAAAAATAGTTCAATTTTCATTTCTCCCCCCACAACATGAATGAAGATGGAGGGAGGGAGGAAAGCCAAACCAGAGGGAGGGAGGGAAAAGAAGCCGTCGCGCTTTTCACGGACCACAAAACACGATTTCGGCCCCGAGTAGACGTTTCCCTCCCCCCCTACAGTTCCCACGCCATGAGCTTGCAAGAAGCAGCGCCGTTCTTCTTTATTTTTTCTTCTCCCTCCCCCCTTCTCCTCTTCCATCGTCTGTTGTTTTCTCTCTTTCTTTTTCTTTTGGTGTTTTCTTTTCCTGCAGGGGGCCCCCAACACCTGAGCGCATGCGCGCTGGACGTTGCTCTTTATCGAACAAGATATAGTACCTCATAATAATGGACAGAAGGAGCAATAATAATTACGAGGCTAAGTAAGTATGACAGGGTTGTTTCGGAATTTTAAAGGGGGATACGAGAGGTTGTTAGACGATATAACTGGAATTTATTTTAATGAAGCCGGAATAAGAACAGAATAAGTCAGTTTTCATGAAATTCGAGATTATAAATTTTCAAATACCTTTAGTTGAGAGTTGGAAAATTTTATATGTCAAGATTGAAGTAAGTTAGTAGCTAAAATAATTCAGATGTAAGAAGTTTATTTTTCCTGTTTCACAGTAACGAATTTTGAGCTCTATCTGCCAAGTGCAATAGTTAATTTTATTGTTTTCAATATTTAAATATAGAGCAATCATTATTATTTTGATCTTTCATGTTGCAATACATTTTGCGATTGTAGCTAATTCATTATTAAGGAAAGAAATAGTCGAGAGCTGAAACTGGCGATAGAAGGACATACACAAACAGAAAAGAACTTACCAGGTGTTGAATTAGGTTCACTTTCGTGCCAAGCTTCCACTATCAGAGAAAATGTTCCCTAAAAAGTTGAATAAACTCACTTAATAATCATTCAAAATACTAAAACAAAACGAATCATGCAAATTTCGTATACAAAAGAAAGGAATTAAATATAATCAAACCAAGTTTGGAAACAGAAAATTATTTAAAATGCATGTTTAATACAAAAATGTAAAACTATCTCAGACAAAATATCTCTTTATATAACATTTACGCATGTTTATAAATTAATTTAATTAAAAACTATTGATATTTCAAGTTTATTCTAAGATAAAAGAAAATGAACACATTGTGGAGGATAATAAAATTCATAAAAATTGTTGACTTTGGTTTCTTTAATTATATATGATTTCTGGCGTTGTTAAGTTACGTCTTAAGTAGAAATGTTATTTCTCCTCTAAAACATTTGTATAGTACAATTAACTATTGCTTAAATTTTTCAAATTACACTAATTACTACGGATATTTGAAACTTACAACATAAAAGCTAATATAAATAATAAATGTACAATTAATAATAAAACTGCAACTTACCACCCATGAAAAATCAAAATTAAACACGATGGGGTTTGTAAATCCAGTCTCAGGGTCGTTAATGGTGTCGAGTTGAACAGAATTATTTCCCAATACTGGTGTCAACACTTCTCCATAGGTGCATGGAGGGTTTGGATCAATTGTCGTTTGATAGTGCTTAAGACAGACTCGAAATCTAGTCCGACATGTGCCGGAACACATACCGGACGGCGATCGGACACCTCGACAGCAAGTACCGTCGGCATCTCGTCCAAATTCATTCACAAAATTATCCAGCCGAAGTTCGAACATACCGGAACATTCCACCTGAAACAGTGTTGAGTTTAAGATTTTCAAACCACACAAGAATGATGATTTGAAATAACACTGTTCTTAAATATACATGTAGTCAATACACTTTTTGCAAAACTGTCGTAAAAGTTAGAATACTATGCACTGAACGACTACAATGTACTTTTGTAGAACAATGAATATACAGCCGAAATTAAATAAGACATCATGATTGAGAATGGTGAATTTTATAACAGAAAAGATGGCTCTAAAAGTTTATTTACCATTCTCCAATGATAGGAATTGCATAGTAGATGAAATACAGGGATAGTTTCATATTATTTAATTATTCACTCATCTATTGAAACATTAAATATCGAAACATTCTTCAAATATTAAGAGCTTTAATGAACAGTGCTTTAGATGTGATTCAAGTATAATAAGAAATGAAATTATTTTGG
Organism: Argiope aurantia; assembly: GCA_026543865.1. Classification (NCBI taxonomy): domain Eukaryota; kingdom Metazoa; phylum Arthropoda; class Arachnida; order Araneae; family Araneidae; genus Argiope; species Argiope aurantia. The sequence goes on from JAPMOR010002453.1 coordinate 490,172, forward strand.
GTATCAAGTTTCATTTTAAAAGCACCGGACTTTCGAAGCCGTTAAAATATTTCTGCCATATTATAAATTTATCATAAATAGTTTGTTATTTTCATTGAAATCAATAAAAAAGTGTATATGAAAAGATTTTGAAAAATGTATTAAAAATATGTTAATGATTCTCAAACCTATGCTTGAAATTGCTTAAAAAATACAAATATAATACACTGTTGTAGTGCAAGACTGTCTAGAATAGATAACATTGTTAATATTAAAAAAAAAGGTTGAAGGTAATTTTCATTTTAATTTAAGGAAAAATCTATGAAAAGGTATTCCAGGTTTTATGCAATTTTATTTTACAAATATTTGCTTTATAAAATATGAATATATTAATTTACTATTATATAATATATAATAATATATGAATATATGAATTTACTATTGTCTGCAAATTTTTAATACTACCTGGTTTTGAAAAACTATTAATAACTACTGAAAATATTAAGAATTTGAACACTTTTTATATTATAATATATGATATATTTTAATATATCATAAACTGAATCATTTCACATTAAATAAGAAAATATTTTCCCCGTTTTCTTTTGGGGCTTAATACTGTAACTTAAGATTTTTGAATCAGGACTAATAAATGAATAAAAAACAAGCAAAGTAGTAGCAATATGCTCTTGCTGAAATTCAGCTGTTATTTATTTATTTAGTTTATCTTCAAAATAAACTCATATTTTTGAATTAATTAATATCTTTCCTACTGCAGTGAATCAGCCAGTTTTTAAAGATATAAGGTATGCGAATTTCGATGTGTTGGTAAATGTCATGATAGGCGAAACATTCGCTTAAATTTCATCAAGATCTCGGCAACACAATGGATTTTACACAATATCGAACGCGTACTCCACGTTTGCGATCGTAAAAGGCGCATGCTACGTTTTTTGAATACAATAACATGTCTTATATCACCACAGCTTCTGGAGTATTTAACTTGTCATATTTCCGAATGTAGAGTGAAATTTATGCCATATTTGTAGATATGAGATACAGTGACTGTCAGCTAAAGCTTCACAAAATCAATGAAGTTTAGAATTTCATAATTGTTCAGTTCGATTGGCAACTATGAAATGTTTTGTTCCTCAAATCCTTAAAATCACAGAGATGTTTTAGGTAAACATGCTTTAGATAAATTGCGATAATACATCAACAAATAGAATATAAAATTTGAATGTAATAAAAAAACCTGAATGCTTCTTTGTATTATTTTACCTAAGAAAATTTTGCTTTGATAAATTGTTTCAGTTGAATTAATTCTAAAATAAAATACTTCAACTGTTTATCAACTGTTTTCTTTTTTTTCCCCATAAAATTCTAAAATATTTATCATAAGATCTTTAAGGGATAATATTTTGTAGTTTATTCATTTCAAAAGCGATTATTTAATACTTTAGAGTATTTACTGAATTATAAATGGAAATGCTTTGATAGGTGATTAAAATTTTGAAGTCTTACTGCTTTAATATTAAATTAAAATATTTTATTTATATCGACTTTGCTAGCATTCAGTGTAAAAATGTTTTATATTTCAATCTCTTAAAAATCACTATAAAACGTATTACAATCTAATGATGTCCTGTAAATATAGATAAATGTGTCTAGTATTGCTTCACACGCCTACAACTCAACGCGGCTGAAGTACACAGAATCGCCACCAGATGGCGGAAGTGTAGCGTAAATCCGGAAAAAATCGTGTTATTGCTTTCCAGTTTTCGAGCTCATAAGTGAACATTTTAATCATCTGCCAAATTAATATAAGAATATTTATGCTCATTATTGATGGTCTAAAAATTATATGCATTTTCACTTAAGTAAAATGCTAAAGATAAATTTTTTTTTTCTTAATTTAATCATTTAAAAGAATTCAGTTATCATTATTTTCGTAAAATCCAAATGAATTTTTGGTCAAATCTTTCTTTTCACTTTCAACTTCATTCCTTCTGAAGGAAAAAGTATAAAACAACACAAATCTTCGCGTGGCGTAAAGGCTTCAAGTTTGAACTTTTACGCAAAAAGAATAAATATGCGCCTATTTTCGCACGACCCGCAGTTCAGCTGACCCTGACTGACAACATAAGAGAACGAACCATCTTCACTCGAACCTTGAACTAGTTGAGAACGTTTTTTGTATTCTAATTTGAGGTCTACCGCTTCTACAAGCTCACGAACATGCCCTATTCGCATCTTCATGCAGCATTTCAGAATTAAAATTGCTAATTTTATAAAGGTTAAGAAGTTGGGGATCAACAAAAATTCAATGATTTACTACCTTTAATTGGTACCAAACATGCAATATTTATTCTTTTAACGTTATAAGTTGTTTTCATTTGGTGTATCTGCTAGCTTTCCAAAATAAAAAATAATAATACTAAAGAGCTGATTTTTATTTACTATTTAATAAAAAATATTATACTTTATTTTACTATACGATATAAGGATTTCTTCAGTACATCGCCTCACAAACATTCCTACTTAGAGATTTAAGGAAGTGCTTATAATATTTTCATACTAAATTAAAGTCTTAAGACATAGTATATTGATCGATTGAGAAAAATATTTAATAGAATTTATAGTAGCAACTAATAAAAGAAATTCTATAAAAGTATCCACTGAAAATGAGATAATATTTTCCATAATTAAATTCTTATTAGTGATCCATATTTTAGATATTCAACAAATTTAACTGTTTCCTCAGAAAAATAAGTTTTATGCTCTTTATCACAATTTAATACATTGTGTTAAAAGTACTTTACTTTTAAATATTTTATGTAATCAAAATTACTAATGCCTTATTTTCTTATAAATAAATATATTTAATTTGTTGTACTTTAGTAATAATCTAGCTATACGCAACATTTGAATGTTTTTACTCAATTTTGTATTCTATAGCATTGAAAAACATAAAAAAAAGTATTCCATATACTGACAGATAACTTTTCTACAAAAGCTTAGTAATTTTGATGAGAATGATTTTAAAATGTTGATTAACTTACCCTGGAGATCCGTAACGTTAATATCACAAGAAATGCCAAATTACCAGCCCACCGCATGGTAGCTGATGGCATGACCGCTGTATAAAATCCAAGAGAACACAGCGATCACGATTCAGAATATAACAAAAATCCACACTTTGGGTTTAGTTAGGAAACATTCCGTTGTCACAGATCATTATATGGGGTTAAAAATCCAAATCACAGCATAAAAATCCTGATGTAGCAGAAGAGCTGTAAAAACACACACAATTCTTGTTCTTTTTTTACAAAACAATAACGTTTCTTTGCGAAGAAGAACACAGGAAATAAAAATCCAGTATGTGGTGAGTTATAATAATTACCCAGTGTTAATTAAATCCAATTATAAACAGGGCAATTAAATGATCACAAGTGGCTCGCCATGCAGAGAAAGCGTGTTTGTTCGTTTCGAATTTCCGAACGGGACCGATGGTAAGCACGTCCCCGTAATCACACTCCGTCGTTCGACTTGACTAGTATCCAATGCGATGTTACTACGTCCGCGCGCAAGCGAATTCTGAATTTTATACAACGCTCCGGGACATAGACTAGTCGAACACATAATGAGCAGGAGCGCGCTACCACGCGATTGGCTGACAGCAGCGGGCCACCCCATTGGCTCAGGCTTCTCCCGACGGATCGCTCACTTCCGTTCGCAACATCGATAACATACAATGCTCTCTCTCCCGTCTTTTTCTCTTTTTCTGAATTAACAGACGATTTTTTTGCTTTATATTTTCATTATTTCACTTCTTCAGGTAAAGTCGTGAGCTTGCTACAGACAATTTTTTTCCGGGGGTTTTCTTGAGATTTTGCACGTAGTAGAAATCCATGATTATGATTAGATTTTTTCTTTTTCTTATTTTCGGTTTTCTCTCCTTCTCCCTCCTTTTTGGGTCCTATGATTTTGTATACTGAGAAAGAAGGGGAGGTTGGTTGGCGAAGGGGGGGGGGGTAAGGATCGTCTTAAGAAAATTTTGGTGCGACGGAAATCCTGTAGAAAAGGTTATGGTCCTCAATCTGAAAATGCCTTGGGAACAAAAATCGGACGGGATACATGGAAATAGATTAGAAAATCGAAGGGAGGGAAGTAGGTTTTAGCACAGGAAAAAATAAGAGAACAGGATAACCTCCTTAAATGCTTTTTTTTTTATTAATCTATACACTCAGTATTTTTGAAGATTAATAGATCGTTTCATTAATTTTAATGTTAGAAAGATAAATTCCAGAATTAAAAAACAAATTGAAAAAAAATAATCCAATTTTTTTCTTTCATTTTTTCTTATTAAAATAAGATATCTTCGATTTGTATTTGTATGAAGAAATAACCTTTATATATATATACACATTTTGCTACTTTCTTTTTTGTTTTTATTAAAATGTGAACAAAACATAATACTTATAAAATTAAGAAAAGTGAGTAATTCATTTAATACAAAGAACTATTTTTAAGAAATCTAAAAATTTTGACGATAAAATGATAAATAATTAGACTAACAATAACTGTTAGTATTATAAGATTTTTATATAATTCTTTTTTTTTCTTGTTTTAGAAATTATGTAATAAAATTCTTACAGATTTTTTAATTTACATATGAGTTACATTTTGAGATTAATATGATTAACGTTGGTTTTGTTATATACGATTCAATCAAATACTGTAAAATATGTAATATTTGACGATTCGAACAAGTATAAAATATAGATATCTAATTAAAAAGTAGACAATTTAAAATACCATTTAAAATTTGGTATTAAAATAATTTATAAAGCTTGTAACGATTGTATGTCAAAACTATTTTGTGATGCTTCATTAAATAGAAATTGAGAGTACAAGATATCAACTTTTTGAACAAAATTAAATAGGGAAGCTAAATTTTCATTAACTCAAAAGCTGAATCAGGTAGAAATAAAACGCCACTCATATTCGCAGACTGATTAATCCATAGTAAAAAAAGACCGGAGTTCCCGCAATAAAAAGACGCTAGGGGGCAGCAGCTGAAAGCGTCACACCTGCGCGTGGCCATTTCCAAATATGGACTGGAATACTATGATCACGTGATCGCAGATGGCTTGAATGAAGCATAGTGCTCGACTAAATCAGAGTAACAAGTTTTAATGGATTTTTTTTTTCTCTCAGTTTTCTTTCACTGGTTTTATGATTAAATTTTCTTATTTACTGAGTTTATTCATAAAATGCAGTAAGTCTCGGTTGTGGAATAATTATGCAATGATTGTTTTTATATGCGAATTCTGGTTGAAAAATATATTTTTTTATTATTTACTACGTAGAAATTTTTTCAAACATAATTGCCTGTTTAAATTTATAGATAATATTTTATTAAAGTTTCAAAAATTTATAGGATATGGTAATAAATTTGTTACCTTTTAAAAAAGCTGCAAGCCGTAGAATCAAGAAATTAAAACCAAAAACAAATTTAAACATATCGTCCATTATTTAAATCTAAAGTAGTTTAATGTGGTCTTTGTCAAGAAGAGTAAAACAAAATGTAATTGCACTATTTCTAATTTCCAGTCCTGTAAGTTGTCTTTTTCGTTTATCCACTGATTGCACTGCGAAAATTGTTTACCAGTTTTTATAACAAATCTATCAATACAAAAAAATTGTATTGTTTTATGCAGTTGCGAAATATTATTTATCGATCAAGAAATAAGTACAGAAAAAAATTGATTTTATAATTATTAATTTAAAATAGTAAGAAACAAGTGCATAACTAAGAAATATAAGAGCTTCTGCAAATATTTTAGAACCTTTAGAAACTACTCATTATTATTATTTAGAAAAAATCTTCATTTTTTGAGATTCTCAATCGCTTATTATAGTATTGTTGGCGCATTTTAAACTTTAGAAGATGCATGAAAATAATTCTGTATTTGTTTATATTTTTTATTTCGAATGATTTCTTTTTTAAGCATTCTTATATATTTGCTACAATTATTCTGAATGCGGACCTGATGATCTTAGATCCCTGGTATTTTACCTGTCCTGGCACCTCATGGCTATGCCGCTGGTTAGGACGGATTAACCCTCATGCACTTTTCTTTTCTAAATTTCTATATAAATATTGTATAGCCATATCCCTGCAATGGTATAATTTTGCAGACCTTGTATGTAATGATATCTCTTAATTTAATTCAAATCTTAATTAATTTCCTAATTTTTATCTTAAATCAACCCATGTTAGTTTATTTAAAATGTTCTCTTATTTCCAGATACAAAGCACACTTTTTTAAAAAATTAATTATTTTTAATATACACTCCAAAAAATTAATGTTTTGACTTTCCACATTCCGAACAATCACAACTTTTTTTTAAAGGCATTTAAAAAAAAATAAAGGCATTAAATCTATTAAAACCCGTTTCTAAATCATCATGTGTCGAAGAAATTTTTAAAAGAAACTCTTATTAAAATGATTAAGGGGAAAACTTCTCGTACTTTGCTCTTGTGTCTCTATATTACTGGACACGTATCATTGCTTCTCCACTATTGCAAATTATGCCCTCCTATTGAAAAATAAACTGTCTTAAATATATATATATAATCTGCTCTGCACACAAGATAGTTTCGATACTCTGCATACAAGAAAGTAATTGATATGCTATGATATTGATATGATATTGGTCCAGTCAGCTGCTCTATCATATGACCAAGGACTAAAATGAAGAAATTCTTCTCTGGTAACTTCTTTTACGGTCAAAATCGGATGTCCGCGAAACAAGTCAAGTGATTAAAAAGAACCAAAACAATGATTACTATTTTGCCTTATAGGTATTTTTTTTTCATGTCATTTTGAAATGTCCAGAAAAAAAGGCGAGAGAAAAGAATGAGTCTTTTCCAAAATGAGTTGCCGGATCTATTCGGATTCACAGGCATTTTACCCGGGTCAGCATCCGGGATTAGATAAAGGAGGGGTTTTCTGAATCATTCGGGTCAGGTACCATCCTGGAGATAAAAAGAGATAAAGGGGACAGGATGCGCTGAACAATATGTATCGAGATTTCTAATGGATGAGAAGAGGGATAGGCAATCTTTGATTCAAGAATTTTATTAAATGAAAAAAACAAAACAAAAAAAAAACAATGTTAGGCAATACAAGTACATATGTGGGCATTTCGTTACTCTCTTTTTTGAGTTTTAGTTTTAAACAAATGCAAAATTGAAACCTGTAAAATAGCAAGGGAAATAACTTAAAATATCATCACAGATTCTATTTCTTGAAAAATCATGAAGATATGTAGTGAGCACAAAACGATGAAATTAAAGATGCAAATAAAAATAATCACACAAAAAAAACCCACATTAATGTTTCTCTAGATTAAAAATCTATATATAATATATTAATCATAATTTTTAATGCAGATATTTCAAAATACAAATATCAAAATTTTTATAAAACTATTATTATTTATAGTAAAATGTCTGATCAAATCAATTAAAATTAAGATTAAATAAATAGATGTTTTTTAAAGCAATATAGTTACTTAATTTTGAAAAGGAAAGGCAAAAAAATTCATATTAAATGGAAATGAATAAAATTTTCATATGAAATATTATTCGTTTATTTCATATGCATTTTAATGAATAAATTGCTCTCACAGCCTTGTGTTGACAAATAATGTTACGCTAATGATCCTCTGCAATAAATAAAACCTTGATGGGAATCCAATACAGAAAATATGATTATTAGATGAATAGTCGCTTCGTTTTTTGATGCTAAATTGAAAAGAATATTAATTTTTAAAAAAATGATGTCAAAGATATTTTGAGGGTTTTGTTAAAAAATATATTGTCTCCAAACTCGCCAAGTGTCTTCATATGTACTGATTTGAACTTTGTAATTACAAAATATAGAAACAGTGTTCAAATTCCTTAAAGAAAAAAAAAATTAACTAAATAAATTATAATTTAATAATTGAATTTGAGTTCGCAATAAACTTTAAAAAGGAATATGAATAAATTTAAAAATAAATATTTGATTTTCAAAGTAAATTTAACTTCTTAAAAAAAATCGTTCATTTCAATAAATATTTTGATAATTCCAATAATTTCATTTATATTTCCGGCTGTAGATGACGGCAAACACACACAAACGGAAGCAAATTTGTTGCCTTACAGTGCGGTTTCATTTAAAAAGTCAAATATTACGACAGAGTCTAAAATAATTATCATGACCCTTGAGTGACCTATATTATAACTTTTTAAAAAATATTGTAGAATTATTTGAACAAAAATTTAACTCGAAAAATTTCACAAACTTGATCGTTTCGCCAAAACTGTAATTAATTGGATCTCACAGATATTGGTGTCAACAAATTTTGATTCTTTAACGTAGCAACTATTTCAAACGGATGAATTATCTGAAAAGAGATCTTTTTGCGTGAAAATCAAAAATGGTCCGGCATCCCTCTTACTCTGGTAATGACAAGATTTAAAGTAAATTTTATCAAAAAAGTAGACAGGCGATTCAGCATCAACGAAGCAGAAGAAGGCCACGAGCCATCCACAAGTTAGAATAGGGGGTAAAAGAAAAAAGAAGCAGCCACCATCCAAACACACAGAAGACGCGGGATGAACAGTGTCTTGCAAACTTTTATCACCAGGACGTCCTCTCGCCTGGGCATTGTGCATCAAAAAATCGTCACTGGTTCCATTTTAATAGATGGGGCGCCCCTTTAATAAATAAAAGATAGGAGGAACACTTTTCAAGTCAAGTTGCGGATCGGCCAGACGGGAAGTTTAAAGGGAAGTCATAAAATAGCCCTCCCTTTCGGAAGGATGTCAAGATTCGGCAGATGTCTCAGTACCTGATTTCCCCTCCGAGGAGCTACAGATGGTGGAGAGAGAGACGGACATGCACTGGAGTTCACTTCGGGAGTAGGGCGCCTCCTCTTTCGTAAGGTGGAAGGGGATCGGACACAAAAGGAGTTTCAAAATTTTAATTAGGAAAGGTGTCGCCGAATTTTTTACGGTGGTTTGTCAATAAAAGGAACAGTTTTTATAAGGAAAATATTTTTTTATAAATTAATTTTTATAAGATATGAAATATTTTTAATATTTTTTCATTTGCTACTTTTTTTCAGTGGCGTAGAACTGGAAACATTGTGTCACATGTTACTAGTTTTGTTGGTCTGGGATTAGCATCTAAAAGGGACATAAATATTATTTTTATCCCGTTGTTTCAACAGTCCATTGTCATTTCAGCTAATTAGCTTATTTTTATTATTATTAGTTTAGTATTATTAACGCATTCTTAAGAATTGTAAGATTTATATGTCACTGTAAATTAGGGATTCAAAGAAGTGTAAAAAAAATAGCGCCTTTATCAATTTGAGTTTACTATAATTAAAAAAGCATCAGACATTAACATCAGAAATAACCTTCTATTATCATCATATAAAATTTATTTATAAATTATAAACACGTCTTGGTTAACAATAACTTAGTCTCTATTTCTTGAAAAATTTAATCTTATTTTTTTTTTATAAATTCTCTCCGTTATAAAAGAAAATTCGATTCATGAAGTATGTTTAATCCGTTTTGTTCAAACTTTAAAATCGAATTTTTATGAACACTCGAGAAATCACGATTGATTTACGAGTCCTAAAATTAATCAATGTTTTTATTATTTCTATATTTTATTGATACAAATTATTATTAATTTTTTTGTCAATTTCCATAGGCTTAATTCACTCTGAATATATCGGAGCTGAGCTAAAGCTAGTATGAACAGAGAGCAGAAAAACAGTGAACATTTCACATTTTAAATTTCTATATAATATTAGTTTGAAATTGTTTTGATACCTAATACAAGGCAAGCCATTTATGAATAAATATCAAACCTTTATAATTGCTATTATCTTTATCCATCTACTGGTTGATATCAAGGCTACAGATGATTCAATTGCATTTAAAGAAGGTTCTTCTCTGATGAAGGTTCATTCTATGAGCAAAACTATCGATACCAAAATTATTTTCCTAAATACCTTCTTAATAACAGTCATAAGAGTTGTCGGATGGGAAATATCTTCACGTTGATGTGATGCACAATTTCATAAAATACTGCATGGTTTCATTGAGTAAAGTTAAGTGGTCTCCTTTCAGAAGTGCTCACATAGTGTCAAAATGGGACATCAATTTAACAAATAAATCGGTCAATCAACGATATTAAATTCAAAAGTGGACAAGCAAAAGAAAGTTTAATACATAAATCTTAGATACTATACATTTTCAGCAGTGTGTGTTAACAACATTTTATTTTTCTCTAATTGCCCCATAACGATTTATGAAATATTTAACTATTTTTAATTAATTTTTTTAATTAATGAGAAAGAGAGAAAAGAAAATAAATAAATAAAATGTTTCATTCTTTAACGTTATACATCTTTACAAATTTAATCAGTAGTTAAGGATATATACTCTATAATTCGGAGCTCAAATTTAAACTAACTCCCTTTCATTACAATTTTATCAGTATTCATCTCCGTGATGAACTTCAAAATATTGCACCATTTTTTTTTTCATTCACAGTGCAATGAGAAAAAGCTTCCACCTGGTTTAATTCACCTTTTAAAAGAAGGATATGACGAAAATAACCTGATTAAACGGACATATACTAAAAATCGGGACGATGAATCTATTTTCTCCGATTTTTTTTTCTATCTCTCTTTCTCTCCAGTCATCCCCAAGAAAAGTGTAGCAAACATCCATCCTCTTCCTCCCTCGATGCGGACCCCCCCCCCCTTCAAAAGCCCACACCTCTTCCTCATCCCATTTCCACCTTTTGTAGTACTTGTGCCCTGTAGTACCGCAGTACAACGCGGGGCCACGCGCCACTTGTCATCCGGTTTCCCATTGGTCGAAGCACTGGCCCACGGGATGCAAAAACTAATCTTCCTCCCCCCCCCTTCATCCATCCTTCTTTATCTTTTGCCTTTGTAGTGCGTGAGTCTTGAGCATGTAGTGATTTTATATTATATTTAGCGTGCTGGAAGCGAGCAGATGGTTTGGTATATACCTGCACGCGCCAGATGGTCCCGGGCGCGTGGCATCTTCAAGGTATAGTGCGCGCGAGTCGTGCATTTGCATTCCATTCGGTACGGTGTTCGATTTTTTCTCTCTTCTACAGTGCACCCGGCATACGTCATTGAGAACAACCACCACACATACCTATAGATTCAATCATCTGCTCTTGCACCTTGATCTAGTATGCATAGTAAACAAATTCGTTTGTTTTGCTGTCTGGAAATGCAATATCTGGCTAAAACAAATAGGCCGTGCGGTTATTCTGAAGAAAATCCAAGACGAATTTTATTCATCTCTCTTAGAATCTGATTTCTCAGATCTCTGCTTTAAGTCAACTTACACTAAAATAAATATTTCATTTCAAATGTATGTGAAATGACTTCGTCAATATTTTCCATGCCTTAAGTCAATTCACACGAAAATAAATATTTCGTTATAACTGAATGTGAAAACAGTTTGTATTGCTGATGAGACAAATAAATTTGCTCATAGAAATTTTATCAGATAGTTACTTCATCTGATAGGAGCAAAAACTGTATAATAAAACTGAAAGAAGACACGATTTGTTAGCAAAATGATTTTTCAAAAAACTAAATTCGTTTTGATCCGATTTGAGTTTTACTGAACAATTGTATATATAAAAAACAGTTTTAAAAATAAAAAAAGTGATAAAAAACTTTTCTGATTATTTAATTTTTTTTTTTTTTTTTTTTTTGCATTGATATGAAAATTACCTGGTGCCGCATAATTACAGCTTCATAATTATAAAACTCTAGTGTTTGATTCCACATCGTAAAATTAAAACTCCGAAGGCCTTTAATTTCAGATTTGATTCCACTTTAATTCTCGCTAGTATACTAGTCTGAAGCATGTTAAATCCATAAAAAATAAGCTTCCCTCTCCTGCTGATGTGGTGTGAAAATTTTTAGAAAATTATATGTTTGTAAAATCATTGTTCAACAGAGATTTAAAAAAGAATTATGAATTTTCTGCCAAATTATTTTGGGAGGAACTTTATAATTGTAATATATTGTAATATCATGCGGGTATAAATAATTACCGTGGTAGACCCTATTTTATCTTTCTTAAGAAGTAATATTGAATACTCCCTAATAAGTAATTTGTTTGTAAGTAATCTGATTAACGAATTAGATTAATGCTTTAATTTATATTATATTTTTCAAAAATTCATTTTTGAATTTGGCATTCATTACTATTGTCTCACATTTAAAATTGATAATAAAACATTATCATTTATAATAAATAATATCATTCCCTTATATAATTATATAAAGGAATAATAGAAAGGAATAAGAAAAAGAATAATTTAGAATGTTTTTTTTTATAAATTTATAATAAAACATTATCATTCCTTTATCATCCCACCCCCTTTATTTATTAAAAATTCTAAATTTGTAAAATTCTCACAATTTATTAATATTTGATATTTTTTGAATTAATTAAATTAGACTTTTCTGTTTTTACATTTTCGCCAAGCACTTTCATCAAAATCTAATTTTTTATCAAGGTCTCCAGAGTTTATTTCTGTTCCTTAACGTTTAAATTTAAATTCCATCACAGCAGAACTTTGAAATTTCAGTTAACAGGTGATATTTCTCTAGTAGAACTTACAGGCTGCAGCTTTTAGAACAAACACCAGGCTGAGTGCATGTCGGGTTTTTTTTTTCAGCTTTTCCACCTTCTTAATAAGAAAATGCAAAGTACTGCAGAAGGCAGATTTTTCTGCAAGACAGCAGCTTGTACTTTGGAATTACGATCGACAGGTTTTCGGCGGACGCAGATGTTCCGAGGTGCCACCAGCTTTTCGCTTCCTTTCCGAGGGGTGGGTAGGAAAAACGATCGAATTGAGAGAGATGGGGAAGTTTGGAGTGATGCTGGAAAAACATCCGCTGTCAAGTTCCGATGGACTTGTTTGCGTCTTGGTAAAAGACTGAACAGCTAAGCTAACCTTAAAAAACTGACATAGAAAAAAATGAATAAATAAAGTAATATTTTTGTTTTATGAAATTTAGTGAAATATACATATGAAAAAAAATTAATCTTGATGTGTGTCATTATCACCCAGTTTTAGAATCGCGCAATGGCTATTTTGAAATGAATTTTAGATTTGGCTCGCTGTCAACTAACGATAACTAAGATCAAAGTAAGCTCTTTTAGAGGTAATTCCGCAATAAAGCATCCTCCCTCTTTTTTTATTGATTTTAATGCGAAGTGAAATAATCGAAAGAATTACATATGATAATCTATTCGATATGACCTCCCTCAGATGGAAAACCTTGTTTGTAATTAAAGCTTTTAAGTAGAAAAAAGTACCTATAATTATAATAATATTTAGAACAAGAAAGATCTATTGCAAACACTGACTAAAAGTCAAACATGTTTACTTACATATACTGGTAAATACCAAATTTACATAAAGTTTTTAATTTTTTTTAAATACGCCTTCTTCCAATTAGAAATTTTTTTGTTGGCGGCCGAGTCTAGTTGTGGTCAGTAGATGTCACAGATTTAATATTTATAAAAGCTATTTCAAATAGCAAAGCTTCCCGGACTGAGAAACAAAACTTTTAACTGCGGTTCCGTTTAGGAGAATTTAATAATTGGCATATAGAAAAAATCCCAGAAGCAATTTTAATCGAAACAATAAAAAATAAAATACAGAACCCATTTGACACACTCTAAATATCATTTAATTGAAAAATCGGCCATTTTTTAAAATTGTTAAAGTAGCATATTTTTGACGAATTTTTAAACAACATGATATAAAATTTGTAAAATATAATTAATAAGGAATTACAATTTTAGCATGAATTAAGTATACTTAAATCCTTTCTTTTACGTACAAAAGTAAAAAATTCAAATACTTTGGAAATATTTCATATATTATATAAATTGAAGCTTGAGTCCCTAGGAAAATGTATTTTTTAAAAAAATATTTAGTCATCCGCTATGGTAATAACAACACTGCGACAGTTAGCCAATTTTTAAGTTTTACACCACAACTTAAGAATGCCTAGTCCATGGTAGCAGATATGACATTCAAGTCCAAAATAAAAGGCAAATTTTGCATTTATAAAAGCACCAGGTTTACATAAGCGAAATGAAATGTTTTAATTTTATATATTTTGTAAATTAAACAAAATGATTTCTAAAAATATTTAGAAAATTTCAAAAAAAAAATGTTTAAAAAATTTCAACAAAAAAAATATTTAGAAAATTTCAAAAAAAAAATATTAAAAAAATTTCAAAAAAAAAATATTTAGAAAATTTCATAAACACATTTAGACATTATCAAAAGTATATTCTTGAGAATTTAATAATTTAATATCAAATGAATTTTATTTTTAAGCGATAATTTAATTTTATCTGAAATATTGGGTTGATTTTTAGAAAAAGAACGTAGTAGTGAACAGAAGGAAAATTCTGGAAATAAAGCTTTATATTTACGAAAGAAAAATCTAAATTTTATGTATGTCACTTGTGCGCGTTTTTCCCATACACGAATTTAAACGTTTATTTAAAATTTGTTTCCTCAATATTGTAATCGAATCCAAGACTTTTTTTATTTGCTGAATTTTGATTCCTTATGATGAGTGTCAACTTAGTGATTTTCTGAGAAAAAGGTCAAATTACAGTGATATTCTGCTAACAGATAATTTGCTTTTAGCATTCTGAAATCAATATTTTTTCTTGAGTTTTTTATTGTTTTAAAATCGATTATTTCCGGTTATTGTTTATGCATTATTTTATTTTTCAAAAAGAAAAGAAAATGAAATTAGATTTTTTTCTATTACAACTTCATTAATTTTTTAAGTATAAATATACAGGGTGAGTAGAAATGGCGGATCCGATTTAAAAAAATCATATTTTCGAAACTACTGCCCATATTACAATAAGTGATACATGAGTTTGAAGAGAAATATGACAAGTTTTTTTTCAATTACAAATGTTAGATGTGTGACCCTCTTGTTACACAGCATGCATCCAATCTGTAATCAAGTTCGATTCAAAGATTTTGTAACAACTCTCTGTCAATGGTTCTGAATGCTGTACACATGTGTTCTTTAAGTTCTGTCAGAGTTTTCGGCATTGGTGGTACATAAACAATGTCTTGTCTCAATGATTTTAAAAAAAATTAATTTGTGAGGTCATGTTAAAGATAACAGACAAAACAAAATGATACAAAATGTTTGGAATGAACTGGATTATAGATTGGACATATGCCGTGTAACAAGAGGGTCACACATCGAACACTTATAACTGAAAAAAATTGGTATATTTTTCTTTAAATTCATGTATTATTTATTGTAATATGTGCAGCAGTTTCGAAAATATTATTTTTGAAAATCAGGTCCCTCATTTGTACTCAACCTGTATATTTTTAATTTGTACTCAACCTGTATATTTTTA
>JAPMOR010002453.1:505716-533562 GCA_026543865.1 Argiope aurantia
TACTCAACCTGTATATTTTTAATTTGTACTCAACCTGTATATTTTTATTTCCAGATTTACTCAAAATTATAAAATTTGCCAACAGTTCACAACTCGTATTTACATGTGATTATTTAAAATCTATATTTAATCAAATTTTCTTGACACTGAATTGTTAATAAAATGATCATATTAAATGAAAATAGAAGAGAATTTATTGGAAAAATATTTCTTTAAAATACTATTTAAATTGAATGATTTCTACTTATTCTTCCCCAGTGCATATCGGATTTCCTGATGTATTTCAAAAAGATTTATGATAATTTTAATTGCCTTCCAATTTTTCAACTTTTCTGTGCATTATTTGAGACTCTCATTGTCTATGAAAAATCGCAATAGATTGGCTTTATTAGAAAATAAAGGTGTAAAAATGTAAGGTGTTACAATACCACCAATAGAGCGATACAGCACGCATGTCAGGTATCTAATGAATATCTCTGATACGAAATTACCAACTGTTACTCATAAAGAGGGAATAAATAGGCTTATATGTGAAAAAACGATAAGGATGATATCCAGAACTTATAAGCCTGAATTACCAAATAAATAGGGTTTTTTTTTTCCCTCCATAAAGTACTTTTTTTATACTTTTACATACTTTTTTATATTTTCTCAATTATGATTAAAATACTTACATTCAGGAGATTAGTAACAGTAATGAATTCACTCTACCTGACAAAAAAAAAACCCTGTCTGATAATAGATTTAACTTGATTTGGAGTCATAGCGAATTTAACAGAATTTAGACAATGCTCCGAAGAAATAAAATGAAGATAATTATTCATAAATGCAGGTACTTTCTGTTAACGAGAGTGATTAACTTATGAAATTATTTTATACTATCAGCTTTTGACAAGTGGTCAATTAGCAGAGATTAATGGCTGCTAAAAGTTTCAATTAATAATTTATGTAACTTGGTAAAAAATGAGCCGAATCTTCATAACTCGATCACAACAATGGAAAAAAAAGACAGCAACAATGAAAAAAATTTAAGTTTCTCTTCAAAAATCAAATATAGTGCTAAAAAATATGCATAAGATATTTTTTTGAAAATAATTAAAAATAGAAAAAGAAATTATACAGCAAAAAATGGTAACATTATAAGGACAATATTTTTAAATTTAAAAATAATATTAAAATCATTTTTAGCAACAATATTTTCAGAAGTTATTGCGAAAAAATACCACATTTTCACTTACCTTTTAATTAATTAAAATTGTAATCCAAACTTCCAAAGAATAGTTCCGAAATGTACGTTCCTACACTCCAAATTATATATTTGTCAAATTTCGAGCTCAAGGTCAATCGGGTTGGCCCGTATAGCAGTACACATGCATAGACACATACATACACATGCATTTTTATTATTAGCAGAGATAGCAACATTCAGTCAATTTTCGTGCACTATGTAGTATTTTATAAAATACGTTTACTTCATCACACAATATGAAAATTGCAATAGCGTTCAAAGACAACACAAATTCTACATAATACCCCTTTATAAAGGCATGTCACGCATAGCATTAATTATTCTTTTGCACAGTTTTAATTTGGTGAAAGTGTGCTAGTTTCGCCTGGCATAGTTTTGATATGGCTCGAAACGGATTAACAGTATAACAAAAAGATAAAGGAGTTTTTTTTGTAACTTTATTAACTTAAGGGTAATTTTGTTTTTTAAAGGCCATTTCTTGTAATTTAAAACTTTAAAATAATTTTTGGTAGTTTAATAAGAAATAGTAAACGATTAGAACGTCAAGCACTGAAATATCATTTTATGAGAATATTATAGGCTTGATATGTTTGTTTTTATACTGTTTTTTAAAAATTGTTTTGAATTACCGAAAAGATAAAACGCAGACAAAATATTAAAATATTAAATATTGTCTCAGCTCATGTACACAGGAACACTGTAATTAAAATAATGAAAAGTATTGTTGTGAAACATTCTGAAAAATTTATTAAAATGAAGGAAAGATTTTGAAATGAGTAATATTGTATCAATGAAAAGCTAATTTTTACATTTTGAAGTGGAGTAAAATTGCTGTATGCTCAAAAACAGGCTTCGAAGTTGCTAAATAAGGCATTTAAAAATGTTAAAATGTTGATTTTTAATTAAAAATGTATCAAACAATATGAAAAACTCTTTCTTTGTGAACTTCTATTATCTAAGAACTAACTAATTTGGTAATTTTAGATCCAGCGATTGTCCGCAGAATATATGGAACGATATTTGTATCACACATATTGCATTTTACAGAAGGCATTCAATCTATAAATATTACCATCTTAAACAACACAAAAGTGGAAAAGCACAGCCTACTGTCGTAGCAAATGTTCAAAGTTTCCAAATTCGGGTTTTTCTTTTAAATGTCAGTGATAATGGCTGCAGGGCAAGAATTCTTTAAATAAATACACGAATATCGCGCATTAAAATTCCTTCTGGACATTCAGATGGGCAATCTTTCGGTAGACCGGAACTGGAAACCTCCCAATCTTCGCAGCTGGAAATTGGCGCGTGGCCTTTAATCAACTCTTTTTCTTATTCTTTTATCAACTCCTTATTTAGACATTAAGCCTCTGGGTGCAATCAATTATCTCTGGCAATTTTTGCTGCAAAATCGCTCGGCGCGCATCAGCAGCTGGTGTCATTTTAGGCATATAGCTTTTGGAGTGAAAGTTTTTGCCATTTCTTAATGAGTACCTCATTAGGTACATCACAGGAGGACAGAAGACGCGTGGCTCCTCGGACGGAGGTTAGGGTCAGGATCGGGGGCAGGTGACAAGGAACTTCTGCCACCACTTCCTGTGAGCCTAGGGGGCAGCGGAGCAGTTCGAATGCTTATGAACGCGCGTCTGTCGTCCTGTTGTTTTAGAGAGACACGCGCTCATCAAGCACCTGGCTGCCACAGAGTCGGCGCGTGCCATCTGATGGCTCGGGGTTGAAGTCTTTTGTATGGATCCAGCCCCTTGAGGAAGGAGAAGGAAAAAAAATCGTTAATTAAGGACGTATTATGCGAAGCAGTGCTCCGCTGCGCAGAAATGAGCTGCAACTGTAACAATGTGGAAAGCTTGTTCGTAACAAATGGCGAAGGACTTTTACTTGAAAGTTTTCTGTGGTTCAAGGATTCGGAAACAGTGGTTTGTGATCCCAAACAGGATTATACAAACGATTTTGGAAGAAGAATTCTACTGATTCCCTTTTTTCTTGGGGGTGGGGATGGGGAATTCACTAATGTTTGTAAGCAAAATTTATCCAGATGTGAAAGAATATCAATGAAATTTGATTCTGTAACCCATTTTATCAAAAGATTATTAATGTATTCATTTTTTTAAAATTAATGCTACTTTATAGTAATATGATTATGCCCTATTACAATTGGTGATAGTTATTGTTTACAGCAAATAGACAGCTAATTGCTGAAGTATCATTGTATTTCTTAAATAGTTTTAAATATGATTTTTATATAATAAAAGCAAACTGGCATATGAAATATAATTTAAATTTAATCCATATTTGATTTTCTGAGTAAAAAAAAAATTCTATAATAATAAAATATTATAATTAGATACATGTATTAGAACTCAAATGTACATGTCGAAATACATATTATTTCATTTATTTAGTTTTCTATACAATGTGAATTTGCGTTCTTTTGACTGTGAAATATTTTCGAAGTTCTTGCACTGGCCTTTGAATATGAAAATAGATTTTTTTATTGCTTCAATAGACAAATTATTTTTGTGTGATATTAAAACCGCTTCGATTTTATAGTTATAATTACTATAAAAAACGAAAGAACTGTTGTTAAAGCGAAACGATAGTGACGTCTTTAAGTTATAGTTTAAACTTTTCTCCCCTACATTACGAAGCACAAACAGCTCATTGGAGGACATAAACACTCTTCAATGAGCGGTTCCATTTCACTAAAATCTTAGCATTTATCACATTCACTGACTTATCATGGTCTGCAATTTTTATACTCGAAAAGGAGGAATAACACTTTTATTAGGGCATAAAAAAGTTCGGGGAGACCATTTATTTTGATTCATTTGAAATATTTTTAACTTCAGCACAAAAATGTAATAGTACCATACATCTTAAAAGTAACCCAGTGTTCTTTTTTTATTATTATTAATATTTGCAACATGAATTTGTATGAAACTAAATAAATTTATTTAAAACTAAGTTATACATTTTTGTTATAAGCCTCTTTGCACAAAATGATGAAGGGCATAAATCGTATTTTTGAAAATTCAAATAATCAGTCAAGTGTTATGGAACTTTTCATTTGAATTAGCGATTATTGTTATAGCACTGTTTTAAAAGAAATAAAAATATATTTTACATATCATGCTCAGCAAGACATTTTGCAAAAATTGCTGTAGCATTAAAACTCAATCAATATACTCGAAATGAATTGCCTTTAAGAAAAATTCATATTGTAGTAAATCTATAGCAGTCGTATAGGATCCAACAAATTTTGAAGCTTTTCATCAAATGATGAAGCGGAACTACATCAAAAAGATGCTTTTAGCCAATTTTAATGAGTTTCTGGTTTTAAAAATCCATCAAGACAGTTTTGGTTTTATCACCAAAAGCAAATCTTTTCCTTTTCCGTTCATTAATATTTGTTAGGATGGGCAATAATATCAATTAATTGCACTGAACCCTGACGCTGAAAATAAGTGATGTAACAACTTAATCAGGAAAAGAATTTTCGAAAGCTTTCATTGTTTATAGTTCGGAATCAGTAACATGAATTGAAACCTCAAATTAAATCAATCCGAAATCAATGGGCCATTGCCATTTGATAGATGTTTTTACTTTATTTGCTGACCAGTATATATCTGATATATATCTGGTATATATGTGGTATATATCTGTATATATCTGATTTATGTGGATACACAATAAGCCAAAATTATTTTTTCAAGAAATGCACCAAATTCAATTCTGTTTCCGAGAATTAAAAGAAAAATTGCTTTTGTGATGTTTGCCAAATGTCAAATTTAGTATAAAATTTTCGATCCATTTACAAAGAAATTATTTAGCGATGAGAAAAATTCAAAATACTTTTTTTTAAGTGGAAAACGCTCTTAAGAATAGAAGATTTGTGATATTAACCTTTTTAGTCAGAAAGAAAAAGAAATTAAAAATTCCGTTCATCTTTTTAAACAAAGAAATTGTATTAATGTGAGATTTATAATTTTTTTTTCTTTTCTTTTAATGAAGGAGAGTTCGGACTTTAAAATCATCCTTATTGCAATGTCTATATTTTTTTTTTCCAGATTACAACTGGGTGCAATAATATAAATGCTCTTATATATATAGATATATATTAAATTTGATGTTCTCCTACTAATGTGATACAAAAGTGTGGAAAGGAGATGCCGACACCTGTGTCATCCTTTCCAAAATATTCATATTTTCTTTAAAATAGGATATTAATTTGATAGAACCAGATGAAAACCGAAAAATTCGTTTTAAGATGTAGCTGTTCGCATGATATTACAGAAAATATTCTCATGCTTCACTGTCTTTCAAAATTAATTTTTATTTTACATAAATATTCTGTTATTCAATGGAATGTATACAATTTCTGTTGATGAAATTAAATAATTGAATTAAATTTTCAATGAAGGGAATAAACCTGTAAAATTGTAGTTGTTTCCTAATTGTACGATTTCAAACTTCTACAAAAATCGCTTTAGGTTTAAGTGTTGCCAAGATCTAAAGCGAAAAAAGTTGACTCCTCCAATTCGTGAGGTAAATCAAACAGAAGGAATTATCAAATCTAATTTGCTTAGTCAAAAAATTCTCAAATATTTTGACACTGAATTTTCAGATAATTAGAAAAAAGCAGAAAGAAGATAATCGAAAGAAAATCTGATAATTTAAAGATTAAATAACTTCTTCTACATTCAAGAAAAATATTTGTATATGATATCCAACTTTTATTTTTCAATACGATCAAAGCTTAATGTTCACCGTAGAAAAGAATACAAAGAGAAAACACGGAATTTCGAAATTGTGTTCTCCAGCTAGCCCTTAAAAAAAGGTTCGGTTAAATAAATCTCTCGCTTTCTCATTCGCTTCAAAGCTAACACAAAAAGCAATAAATTTGTGGGAAACAAGAGGCGGACCCTTACACAGTGAGAATCTTCTCATGGTGACTTACGTCCCTTGTCTAACATTTAAAAAGCATTTTCTTCTTTTTCAGGCTACTTCATTCCGCCACCGCACAACGCGTTGCAGGAAAATTGCTCGGAAAAAAAAAAAAAAAGGAGCAAAAAAAGTGCTTCCAGTCTACAGCTTTCCTTTTTACTCTTTCAACCTAAAAGACTCGCGAATGAAGCTCTGATGACCAGATTTGAAATGTATGGGGTGTGCTAATGACTTCATAGGGAGGAATATCAAAGTCTAAATGACCCGTGACTCTCTGGAAAGCCTCCTCAAACCGAGGAATAATTTTTTTTCTTCTTCTTCTTCGAGGTATTCTTTTTGCTCGGTCCGAGGGCAACCATCAACAAATTTGTCCATAAAGCAAACACAGCGAGCTTTTTATTTGGTTCTTTCTTTCTGGTTGAGATCTAAGCGCTGAAGAAAAGTGGCAAATCTCCAAGTAAATTGCAGATCTTGGTCGAGGTTGAATAGGTGGGAGCACTGATGGTTGATGATGCTTCTTTGCCATGTTATGAATGGGGAGTTGCGGTGATCATGATGATTTAATATCAAATGTGATAAAAGAATGCAGAGGAAATGTATTTTCACACGTTTGGGAGAAACATCCCTCCTTTGGGCAGCCGACCTCGTTGGGAAAAGGAAATAAGACGGATATGAATGGATGTTTGGAAAAATTTGAAACATCCATCGTTTTTTTTTTGTGTGTGAGGAAATATTGTTAATTTTTTTGTGAACCTTCTGAAACCAGCTTTTTAAGCTCTAGATTTCTATTACAACTGAGGGTATATGGCAACAGAAATTTTTACGGCTCTTCATTTTCATATTCCTTAATGATTTGATTGTGATGGAAACCAAATCAGGTTACAATATTGAGGACATAAAATTTTTTTATGAAAACTAGCGAAATTTAATTGAATTAGCTGATTCAGACACAAATGAATAATTGAAAATTTAAGGAATCACTTAAATGGAAAAGTGATTAAAATAGTGGGTATTCTTAATGCGTACGAAATTTGTTTAGTTTAGATATATTAACTAAAGCAATACTAGGGCTATTTGGTTTAAAGCAATACTAGGGCTATTTGGGACTGATCTTGTAATTTTGAACCACGATCAGATGACGAGGATGATACCTGAGCAGGCACCCTCTTTCCAAGCTGGTACACCACACCACCGGTAAGGCGTTTGGCCAAGACGGATTTAGCATGTTCCGGACCCACTTACTCCATGGTTTTTCGGTGGAATCGAGTCTCGAACCTAAAACCCTCCGGTTCAGAAGCATTGCCACCAGGCCACCGTGGCCCCTGAATACATACGATGAAAGGCCTTACATGATGATCTCAAACTGAAATTTATCAATCATTTTTTTAAACCAATAAACCAACTATTGCAATTACAGTCTATTGAAATTCAATCCAGCGTAATAAGCTCAAACTAGCAGAAATGGTGCAAAAACCCGACATTTTTTCCGAATACTCTCTGAAAAAAGTACTATTTTCGTTCTCCCTCCGCCCTGGACTTCAAATAAGGTCGTGGGAACCACGAGTGTTCAGATTTTTATCTTCAAAGATGTGGACATGAGATATATTTGCTTCGTAGAATAGTTAAGAAATCCAGCACTTTAGTGTTATTAACCGTGTTCCATCGGCAACAATAGTTATAAAAGAGCCTATTAGTATATGATCTTTGACTATTATTATTTATTTAACGATTAATTGCTGGGATGTGGTTAATACACAAGTATCGGAAAACAGTATTTCATTTGCCTTTTTACCAAACGATTGAAATCTAGATTTGAGGAAGAACTGCAATTCTAATCACTAGATTATATACCAAATTTTATCGATTAAAATCGTCCCTTTTTTTTTTAGTTATTGTGTTTGCATGCATATGAAAGTATAAATGAGAAATGATCAAATTTTTGGCAGATTTTGTTTAAAATTTAACAAGGAATTACACTTTAAATGCTGAAATAGTATACCAGATTTCATTTATTCAAGATTTTGATTTCAGATATAGAGTTCAGATGTTTGCAAATGTACAAACCAATAGATCATATTTTAAATTAATTCCGACAGCTGACTTCTTATCAGATTTGGTTTAAAATATAATACGGAAACTATAATTTTAATGATAAATCTGTGTATTAAATTTTATACATCTAAGTCTGTAATCATCATGCTCGTCTGTATTCTGACAGCCGGACAGACAGATTTTCTCTGATAAATTTCATCCAAAATTTGATAAATATGCACAAATTTATTGCAAAGATCTTATATCAAATTTCATTCATCTTGCTCGAAACATTTTAGACACAGATTTATCGTCAAACAAATAAAGACAGACAAGTCACACACACAGACAAATAAAACGACAATTAGACATAGTCAAAAAACTTGTTTTTCGATCCCAGAGGGGTCTGATAATTGAAGATTCGTTAAAATCTCGCATTACATTTTTTTTTGACAATTGAAATATTTTCTCTCTATATACTTCATATACCAGAAAATAAAATTGACCCTGCACTTGGTAAAAGTAAAGGATTTTCCATAATGTGAATGTCTTGTTGCAAAGATCATTATGCACCTCCACATCTAATTATGATTTCTCTTTTTAATTATACATTAAAGTTTTAAATTTAATATTATATAAGCTCTAAATGTGCTAGATTAGTTTTTTTAGTATATTTCAAATTTTGATGGTTATTTGGAAAGCGATTTCTGCTTCCCAAAGTATGAACTTTAGAACTTTTTATGTTAAAATCGAGAAATAATTTTGAAAAATTGCGGGCGATCAACGCATTAACTGTTCATTAAGGAATGAAATCAATGTAGACCACAAAAGAGGAATTTTACTCTGTATTTCCACCTAACTATTAATTTATGATTTATTTCCAGGGCGTTCATTGAATTGCAACTTTTTGCGCTTTCCTTTTTCTTGAGTTTTACATTTTCTTTTCCCTCCACTTTTATTCATATGCTCTAGACACTTATCTTCTTTACTCTATTTACTTCAGGTTTTCACCTTTTAGTTTTGTTGTGATAAAACTTTTATCTCGGATAATATAAATATTTTAGTGCTTAAATACTATTGCTAATTTAATTCATATTTTCTTTCTTTTAAGAATCTCATTTGCCACAAAGCTTCAAGAGAAATAAACGATATTTTTAAGTTACTAGCATTTACTGAAAGAGAAAAAAATAGTTGCATGATAACTTGCATATTTTAAATAAATGCTGCAAATAGCTATTAACATTGCAAAATATTTGAAATGTTTTCCTGAATAATGAATTTTAGTAGCTGGATCATTCATTAAACTCTGCTTTCATTTTCTGCAATTAAAGATATGAATTAACAGTATTCGTTTTTATAATAAAGGGAACGATATTAATATGGAAAAAAATATCCAAAATATCCCAATTCTGTTAAGTTAAAATGAAAGAGGTGGAAGTAAATAGCGACTTCAAAGATCCTTCCAATTTCCGAATTTTGATAGCTACTTATGTTTTGACAGCCATCAGAAATTTGTTTTTATATTCGACAGGTCAGAGTTTTTCAATTTCTTTTAAAGTTTGTTCAACTTAATCAATCCCATTTCTTTTAAACAAATTTTAAATCTGGAGTTTCATCTTACGTCTTCTAAAAATTCCTTTCTAAAAATAATAAAAACCATGCAAAAGCAGTATACAAATTCTTAAATAATGATCCCATATTCAACTTAAATATGAAGAATTATATAAATAAAAGAGTCCTTCAGTTTCATGTATAATTTAAAAGTACTATCATTATAATACTATCATTTTAAAAAAGATAGTTTACATTTTGTTACTGCTCCATTCAGATCTAAAGGGTCAGTATTTCCTGATCCAGATCTTTCTTCCATCTTAACACGTGACTGGTTTATGCAGATCTCTGGTGATCTATCTGTTCAAGAATCTTGCCTTTATACAATTCTTACTGTACTTAGATCATAACTGGGGGGGGGGATGGCAAATTTCGATTGAAATTAAGGTCTCGATGATCCAAGATCATTATCCTCACCAAAGAAAAAGGAGTTCAATTTTCTCTTTATTGCATCCTCTTGGTGGCAGCAGCTGATGCCGTGCACGTGCTTAAGGTGTGTTCTTCCTGAGCCGGTCCAGATGCTGCTCGTGCCCACATAAATTCCCCTCCCTCTTTCTTAAAGGGAAGCCCCCCTCTTCAGAGAGCCCCTACCCTAAGGGGAGAGACCCCGAGGGGAAGTGGGGCCTAAATATATACACATAAAAAATTGCCGATATTTATATGGTTCGTTCTCAATGTGTCATTGGCTATATAATACGATTAGTGTGATCAGACAAAGTCTCTCGACAAAGGGAGGAGAAGGCGAATCTTAATGGGTGCGTCCGCACGTTGGCTTCCGGAGAGGGCCGACGATTTGTACACGTTATAAAATATTATAATGAAAAATAAAGGGTGGGGAAAGTGATGGTAAATTGTGGTTTAGGGCACGGAATGACAAACGGAAACTCTTGGGCACGAGTTTCCTCTTCGTCTTGCTTCCTATCTTCTTCAAACACTGCATCGGCATGAAAAGGCAAAAGTCAAAACGAAGCAAGACAACATACTGAAGGTGGAACCTGAAATGATCAATTTTCTCCTCCTAGACATCTTGTAAGAAGATCTGTTCTTCACCAAGCCAAATACCAGATTTCGAAGCACAGGCAGAAAAACTGTGCTAGATATTTCTTTCGAAATATCGAAATGTCAAAATACAAAATTTAAAATAGAAAAAAAAAAAACCCTAAGATTTCCATTTTATTTTTCTCACACATAAAATATTTTGCTTGGAATGCTTTAATAATCAATAACCAATACTAAGAAAAAATTTTATTAAAAGATATCAAATTCATTTAGAGTATTTGAAGATATCCTATGAGTTAAATTGCTATCTCTCAAATACATTTAAGAAGTGAGAATTAAAGTTAAAGTAGAAAATAACATTTTAAAAGATAAAAAAATCAAACCCAATAATAATACTTTATTTCTCGGGCCATAGTTTTGGGCTTTTTTGTCAAATATCGGTTTCTTGTCATTCGTCCTCAAGAGATTATCCTATTATGAAATGTAACTAATCTCACTCACATCAAAAGCTAAATTCTAAAAAAAAAAATGTTTGGGAAAATATTGATAATACTGTGTTAATAGTTGCCTGGTTTCTATCTAGAAATGGCCTGATTTCTCTAAATCCTTCATTACTATGAAGAGAAAAGCTGAAATCCGAGAAAAATATTAAGAGATAACAAACATCGTGACACCATAATCATGATAAAAGACAAGATTTTTTTCAAAGAAATTTTATTTTGGGACATTAAAATGATTAATCTCTTCTATCACATCCGTTACATTCGTCTTCCAAGAAATTTTGCGACTCTAATTTATCTCATTTTAAATTTTCTATTAATTATAGAGTCAAGAATCAAACTTTTAAAAGAAATGTTGCAAAATATTAATAATTCTTTATCTAGTTTCTTTCTGAAAGTGGCTTGATCTCTTTCAAGTCTGCTGCATTTTGAGAGGCAAAACAAATCCAAGAAGTATATGAAACTGGAACCTGATGGGATCAGAATGTTTAATTTCTGATACTCTACCTTTCTTGTGGATATCCATCTTGTAATGGATTTTAACAAGATCATTTCCACTTCAAATATCAATTTCTAAAGAAGTATAGAATTATTTCTTTCAAACATTTGCCGAAATTAATTTATGCATGTTATACTTACGAAACTGTTCTGAAATCACATTTTATATACAATATCTTGTTTCCATTCTTTGTCAAGCATGCTTCAGTATTAAAAACAGAAGTAAATTTTGATTAAATTAGTTTGCTTGGAGTTAGTTATAATATATAATATTTGAATCTGTACTATGTTTATTTGGGGATGGACTTAAAAATTTTCATTATGACATTAACTTTAACCTAAGTTAAATATTTTAAAGAAAAGGAAGAAAAGAACCTTGGAGAAAGAAGGAATAATATATATCTTCTTGCCTTTTTCAAAGATTTCTTGCAAAGTAATTTGTTTACATCTTTGAAAGTTTTAATAAATAAATAAACAATCATTGATTTTAGGTCAGAATCTATGGAACACAATTCAAATCATCACATTTTCGGGGAAAAAAAATATCAGGATTTTTTTTTATTATTTTTACCTCGAATTTTAAACTACTTTTTTAAATATAAAGAAACCGATTCAGGAGAAATGTAAGTTTTCTAAGCACAGAAATTACACTCTATGGTGGATTTAAAATTTGTTGGTGAAGTAAAAACCACAATGAGAGACACGGAGGAACCTACTACACTTTGCATAAATTAAGGATAATGCAAAATCACATGGAAATCGAACTCTACAGTAAAAATTTCGCCCGTAGAATTGTCACACACACTTTCAAGAATAATATGCAGATTATCGGATGCCACCAAATGATGCAGATAATACGTCTCAATGACGAGAATGAAAGAGAGCGGTACATAAAGAATGGTGCCAAAGAAATAAAATTATTCACAAGCGTTTTCTGAGCCCTAACCGACATAGTTATGGCACAGAGGACACATGTGGATGATTATTTTACTTGGTAAAATTTTCGGCCTTCTGGAATGCGGGCGTGCTTAGATGCAAGTATCCGAGGAACTTGAAATCGCCACTGTGTCTGCTCTAAGCCTAAGCAACGGTTCCAAATATCAGTAGACGTTATAGTACAGGTCTCCTCCCGAGTTACAATGCCGAATGACGATCGGTATTTAGCAGTAACTGCCAAAAGAAGCAGTCGGATCACAGCATCAGACCTGTCAGCTATCTTCAGCCACGAGGAGAACCGTTTCAAGGAAAACCGTGTAAAGACGTCTGGGACATATTGGTCTATATGCTCGCAGGCCTGTCAGATGTGTTCCGCTCATGACAACTCATTATCGTCAGCGATTAGCTTGCAGTAGAGAATATACAATGAGAACATCACAGTGAATTTGTGTGATGTTTTCCAGCGAGTCCAGGTTTAGCTTGCAGTCTGATTCATATCGGACTATCACATGGAGAACACTAGGTACATCTCCAATAAAACAGCACTGAACGACAACGTTACGGGGGGGGTGCAGGATTTCTCAATTGGGATCAAATTATACTGGGCTCCGGAACAGATATGCTTGTTCAGATCGGAACCATGACACAACAAATTTATCGAGGCATCATTCAGGAATGACATGTATGTTTGTTTAGGGGTGCCATGGATGTAGAATTGGTGTTAATATATGACAACGCTCTTCCTCACCGTGCAAACTTCGTAAATGGATGCTTTCAATCTGAGGATATCACTCGTATGGAAAGGCCAGCATTCTCACTTGACTTGAATGCAATAGAGCACGTGCGAGGTCAAATTGCAACCCGTCAGTCACCTCCTACATGTGTACTAGAACTTCAGAAAGCATTGCTTGCCGAGTCTGATGTAAGCAAATATCTTATTCTGATGTAAGCACAATATCACATTAATAAAGTTATTCATGAAGATTTTTTTATAGGCGTATAATTGAAGCAAATATAATTATAAGCCATTTCAAGGGATGAAATTTCATATATTTAACCAAAAGATATTCAGTTGTAAACAGGTATAATTCCTCATATCATTTTTTTCTCATTAAAAATTGATTCACTTTCCTGAAAGGGCCAAGAAACTAGCTTTAGCTGTTCTCTTTCTCTACATTAGCAATTGAATGTCAAATATGAATAAATAAAATAATCAAAATTTAATTCAAGGAAATAAAAACAAACTATTTGTGCTTTGAAAGAGACAGAAACATTCGTATGGTTTTAAAATGTTGGATAATAAGTGTGAAAATGTTATGTAATTTATTGTATTTTTATCCAGTATTAAAAATACTGTGGGTTCAACTGCTAAAAAAACTGGAAACACTGAATTTTTTTCTCTTTATGAATATTAAAGCAACTGTAATATCTTTTTAAATGAAGATATTGTTTATTTTTTAGTTCAGTATCTGCTTAATGTATTGAAAAAATACTACATCGAATTCGTTAAAAAAATATTCTCGTCCATTTAATTCATAAAAGTTTCGGCAAATTTTATCAAAATTTAGAATTAAAAAAATAGTATTAAAAGATAAATTATGTAATAGTAAAAATGGCAGTAGAAACAAAATACAAACACTTTTATAAAGAAAGCTGTACAGAAATTTATAATATTCAATGAAAAAAATCTATACTTTTACAAAAAAAATTTGTAGACAATTTTCACCATTGTCATCTACATTAATATTAAACTTAAAAAACAGAGTAATTTTTAAAAACATTTCAATTAATGTATTTAAAAGTAGAAGGAATTTTTTAAAAATTTTAATTGTGTGTTTTTTTTTAAATTTTAATTTATGATATGCCATTTTAAATAGTATAGAATTTTGATATATTTTTAAAAATTCACTTATAAGTGGCAACTCTATGTAACCAAATTTTAAGCAATTGATCAATTAATTAGCAATCAAATTCTGAAGCTTCCAGAATAATGAGAAATTGCAAATGTAAAAAGTTCAAATTCTAGAATTTCAAGAAATAAGTAAAAAATCAGTTATTAAAATGTATCTTTGTAAACACGAAACAAGTCGAGTTAAATAGATAATCAATATAAATATACAGTAATATATTAATATTTGACTCGATAATTTAAAAATGAAAACTCTTTTTCGCACAGAAAAGTAATAATCACACAACTCTCACAAAACCATGCAGTAATTTGCATTTCTAAGAAAACATCGACCTGCTGTTCAAAAAAATTAGGTGTTATACAAACACAAGAAACGTGGAATGAAGTTTTTATGTTTTTACTCTACCTTTCAAGAAGAGGCAGTCGAAGTGGGCGGATCAGTTCCACCAAACGTGCGAACCAGAAAAAGCAAAGTGATGGGAATTAATGGAAGAGAAAGTGTTGATTTGTGGAACTCTTAGGAGGTAAGTGAAGGAGGCTAAGATAAATATTAGTTGCCCTTCGCCGAATTAGTTCCCAAGATTCGAAGTGAGGCTTTCATTAGAGTTTTCGGAATATAATGGGGCAGAAAACGCAGATAATAATCATAAAAAAAAGAGCACCAGTACTCTCGAGATTCGTCTGTTGTTTAATAATGCGGTTTAAATTCGTCTCTTTTCAAAGAAAGTGATGATAGAACATGTTCGCACGCGAGTTGTGGGCCATTACACGGCTAATATTCCTTTTCAGTACAAACATTCGAATGTAATGCTATCAGTTGGCAAATAAAACTGATATTTCATGCAATCGATTGAAGGAAAATACAGACTATCAATTTGAAATAAAGCACTCGAACTACTCCATAATGAAATCGAAGATAATTTGCCAACTCATGCTGCTCTTTTTATTTTATATGAATAAATAACAGGCTTAAGAATTTGGACAAAACTCTATATTCCAAATAAACTTTAAAAACAAGTTAGGAATTACAGCTGCTTTTCCCAAAATATTGCGGAACAATATCCTATAATTGAATATTTCATAGACCGCTGTGGCCTGATTGTAAGGCCTCGGCTTCGGAACCGGAGAATTTCGGGTTCGCGGTCCGATTTCAGCGAAGTGTAAATTGGTCTGTTGTACGTTAAATCCATCGAGGTCAAATATCCTCCCGCTGGTGTGATGTGGAAGCTTGGAGAGGAGGGGCCAGTCCAGGGGCCAGCGTCTACATCGGATGGCGGTTCAAAATTACGAGTTCCGTCCCAAAATAGCCCTAGTGTTGCTTTAAAACGGGACGTTAATTTAACTAAACCAAAATAAACTGAATGTTTCAAAAAGTACTTATTGCCTTGCAAATAATCTGTTCAGTTTTATTCATTTGACTCCTCATCGCTGGATAAAGCTTTAAATAACACACCGGAAGTCCACAAAATGCTGGAATATTTTTGATTGTTTAGTTACATCCATGTATAATTCCACAAAGTCAAGAAGTTTTGATTTATTTAATTACAAAAATTTCATTTCTTTTATCGTAGAATTGCTCATATTCTTTATTTGTAGGTGGAGAGGTAATATTTCCCTATCCCCAAAAAGGAATCACCATAAATAAAAAGGCAGTTTCTTTAATGATATACTTCTATGGCCTGAGCTAATCATCGTCTCAGTAGTCGTTTAAATTCTACAAATTATTTAGAATAGTAAAAAAGTGTTCAATGTAAGCATCTTATAAAAAATGTAAACTGTCTTTTATTAAAGATAATTTTGAAGTCTGCATATCGTAGTAGTTTCAAAGTTTCTCAAATATCACCGATTTCGCATTATTTAATACAATATTTAATTACTTATGATGAACTAAATGTATTTATCATTTAATGTTGTTTCTAGTTGATATTAAATATTAAAATATAGAAATAGTAATATAATGCAGTTATATTACTATAGAATTAAAATAATTCCACATAATGTTTTTGAATAAAAATGTTTGTACGAGATTCTTAGTGAAAAATGCCTTCAAATTGGAAATAGTAAATTAAGTCGTCACATTCGATTTTGGTAATCTCATTTCTCTAAATTTTTTTAATTAAAAAAGTCTTATTTAATATTATTTGAAAGGACAATGAAAATTGAAAATTGATATATATAAATGTTATGATTTACCCTCATATCGAAAGACAATTTGTTAAGAGTAGGACAATTGCTTTCACAGCATTTATAATTTGAATTTGATGTCAAAGACTCGACATACGTTTGACAAATTTAATTATTAGGCTTAATAAGCTGACATATAATATTAGAACAATAAGTTTGTTCTCATATATTGTTTCTTAAAATTAGCTGAAATGGTCTCAAGAAATTTTCTCGCATACTTTCTAATAAACGCACTTATTTATTGTACAGTAATATAACCAATATTAATTAATAAATGTTCTGCATTATTAACCGCATATCATTGATGAACAGTAGTTACGAAAGAACATAATAGTGTGCGATGTTTGGCCATTAATTGTTGAGATGTGGTTAATACATAAGCCCCAGAACATTGCATATGTATTTTGGACGCCGTTTTTCAGACCAGTTGAAAACCAGAATTTGGAACAGATCTTCAACTGTAGTCACAAAATCTCTTACCAATTTTATTTAATTAAGTTACTGTGTTTTTCCTTTATCTCCCAGTACTTATATTCAAAAATTACAGAACAACAGACTCCTTGGCAGATTTCTTAACTCTTTGGCGGATTTGGTTCAAAATTTGATGCTTTTCCATACTTTAGAGGCTGAATCCTTGAGCCAAATTTGATCAATCTAGCTTTTATTTGGTAGTTTCCTTATTATTATTAACCAACAGACTTCCTCTAATGGATTTCGTTCAAAATTCAATGAAAATCTGGAAATTTGGAGTGAAGGCCATGTACAATCTTTCGTTTGTTTACATAAAGCGTTTTCGAATTATCATATTCACAAACAGATAAATATCTTTTCAAAATTGTGCTTTTTATACTGAGAGAGGAAACGTAGAGATTCGTAAAAATCTCGAATTTGCCTTTCTTTTCTGTCGATTATAATACTTTCCCTTGGTGCATTTCGAATATAAAAAAGTAAAAAACAAATTATGGATCGAGAATTTTTCAGAAATCGTACACATAATTTTAAACAAAAACAGCTGACACATTAGACAATTTGCTATTAATATAATTTCTGATATTCAAATTCTCTTCTAAAATTTTGTTGCATCATATAATGCAGGATTTAAAACATACTCCAAACAGTAAATTTTCATCTAATTTCCCCGAATAATTTTTTGAAAATTGTCTGTCTATACATCGTCTATTAATTCCAGATGTTTCACCTTCTCGTGGGAATCCAAGAGTATCACATGAATAAATTCCAATGAAATTGTAACTTATGCCTTCCAGCCGTCACATACACCTGGAATTTAAATTTGAGAGTGGTTGGAGAGGAGGGGGGTGAAAGAAAAGGAGGGTGGGAGATAAGAAAAAAAAAAGTAGCTATTTGAGAAAAACGTTCGTCTGTTTTAGGCACCTGCAATACAGATTATGAACTCGGAGGGGAATATTCTTGTGTATATAGTTCACATGCCTATTTTCGAAAAGAGGCGAGATATTTTTGATTTACAAATTGTAGTATAGTGTTGAAATGTCTTGGTGAGAAAGGTTTATTGACAAATCAATTAAATTGTAATGCACAATATTTTTGTGATCAAGATTAAGTAATTATTATTATGTAATTTTTCATGTAATTATACAAATTTGGGCAAGTTATTGGTAGAGTCAATGTCATGTAGAAAAATGTGCTAGTCATGTTTTTAAGATACAGGATTTGGGAAAAGAAAAAAGGTATAATATTCTTATATAAGAAATTTGGGGGGGGGACGGAACGGATAAATAGCGGTATAAAGAGAAAAAACTTTTTGGTTCAGAAGTGTATCAAATTATGAAACCTTGCAAATAGCATAATAAATAGATAATCTAGTCTCTTAATTAAGAAATAAGCTGTATGTTTATCCAATCGTTAAATACTGGAGCTCGTTTGATAAATAACATGGAATTTTCAGGTGAAGCATTAAAACAACTGTAAAATCTTTCTAAGTAAACAAATTAGACATTTTATAGCTCAAGAGCTTCAGAACATGTTAGGATATTAATGTATCAATTTCGAACGAATTAATGTCTTTTAGATCTTATTTATGAAGCTTTTCGCAAAAAGATTTAACCAAAATTTAACATTTAAAAATGTAAAATGATATTAAAACGTGTATCAGCAAATATAAAAATAATTCCATTCCCACAGAATAAATTTAGAAAAAAAAATTCAAAATGTTCCATAAAGAAAATGTTCGGAGATTAAAAATATTGAATTGAAAAAAAAAAAAACACACGTGATTTTATTGTATCGTTTAAAATGGTGTGCTTACCATAAATATACTTTTATGTGAATTATTTCAAGAAAACATGCAACAGTAGCAAGGAAAAATAACAATATTACTTAATAAATATATGTATATCTACATTTGCATTTTCCAGTTGTCAGTATGACCAAATTCAAGAAAATACTCTTTTTTTCTCCAACTTAATTCCAACTTAAACGATTTTTTTATAAAAATTCCTTCAACTTTAAGAAATTTATTCCTTTACAAAGGAAAATCTGAATCTCTAAGTTCAGAGAAACTAACAACTAAACATGAAAAATTTTATTGAAAATTCAGTTTTTGAAGTTGTCAAAGCCTGTAACAATATGACTTGTTTGGAAGAATTTTTATGAAAAATTTTTCTTACCTAAGTCTGAAAATCTTTAAATAAATAAGTTTAATACTAAATCTATATTTGTATAATCAGCCAAATTTCTGAGAAATATTTTTGGTAATAATGGAAAATACCATTTTTTACTCCAGTATTATTTTTTAAGATGGAAATATATTTTTACTAGTCTCTATTTAAATGTATTGAAATCAAACTATAAGTAAACGTTGTTTTGAATTTTAGTGAAATAAAAACGTCATAAAAACATATAAATTCTTTCAAAAAATATTTATTCCAAACTAACATTATAATTAAGAAGAATTGACTGTTTTTATGCACTTTCTGTTTTAATGTTGAGTTTTAATATTGAGTTTTAATATTGAGCAAGGAATATTAGATCAAGATCACAAGTTCTTTGTGATGCTTTTTTAAAAATCTTAGTCATAATCTAAAAACAAAAACTAATGAAGATCCGTTGAAAATAGATCTGGGTATACGTCCTGCAAGCCATCTGGCTGATAGATCATTTGTTGATAAGCTGGCTTATTTGAGCTTTTGGAAAGATTTCTCATGATGGAAATATTGAACCGTTGGAGCAGAGCTATAATATAAATCTTTAATTATTTTGATGTTTACTCTTCAATGTTTTAAAATAGGAGATTTTTTTTTATAACAGACATAAATATAATAATTACTTTTCAAAATTAATATTGTTTATTTTAGTTATAAATGGCTTATTAATATGATAAATTAATTTAAGAAAGATAACCATACTATCTTTGTATCTTTATTAATATCCGAATATATAAATGATCATTTATCCACAGCAAATTTATTGGTACAGTAGTAAAATTAAAATTTGATGCTCAGAGTATCAATTTAAATGTGAAATGCATGTTTGTGTATGGTTCCTAGGAATAGTGAGATATAGTTTAATTATCATTCTAAATTATATTTAAAATTAAAAAAATATTGCCTGATTATAATGAAAATTTTTATTAACTTATATTTTTATAATTCTATAAAATTAAAATTCTTAACAAAAAGACAATTATAAATAAGAAAGTTTGTGGATCATTAAATGCACAATTTTATTAAAAAGTGGCATGTTTGAAGACTTGCTACCGCATCCCCCCCCCAAGAAAAAAACCCACCAAAAACTGTTTTACACTTGCATGAAAGGCACTTTTCAATGTATTTTTTTAGAAACAAATGAATAAAACACGAATAATTTAAAATACAGAATCTAATTAAAACAATTTATCCATAAATTTCTTCTTATCGACTAACTGTTTAGTTCTTTTAAATACTGCTGAAGTTCTGTTATATTGTTTATATTTTATATTCACGCATTTTGTAAAATATTCGTTTCAAAGACATATATTCCCATATTTCCGTTTACGTCTTTGGACGTACAAAAAGTCTGAAAATTTTAGCAGAAATAGAAATCAAAAAGCGTACATCCGATGTCGAATCCAAATCCAAAAGTAAACCTGCATCCACAAACACTCAACTTCCTACATGGAGGATGGATACGAGAACACTTGCAATTCAAAGAACTACAATTCCAAATGTATATTTATAGTTCTGGAATCAAACACCAGGCATCGAAGTGGCAGCTCTTCGCCTGACAAACTTCCGTACACTTTGCTACCAATTCGTATCTGAGGTGTTGAAGTTTTAAACACCCTCTACAGGTGTCTAGAAAGAAAAGTTCTTCAACTGCTGCAGAACCAGGTGCCCTATCGGGAAAAAAATTGCTCAGGAATTTCCCACTGAAGCTTTTCCCACGAAAGTCGAAGTTCCTGGGCACCTGGGATGTCAATATCCATGATACCTTTTCCTGTTTTTCCAGAAATGGCCAAAAGCTCTCGTTCGAGAGTGGATTTCCTTGAAAGCTAGGACTCTGGCATCTGTTTTGGAAGTGGTTCTCGTGGGACTGCTAGGCATTACGGAAGCCAAGAAACGGGAAGGAATTAATCTTGGAAATACGTAATGTCTAATATTATTTAATCAGGTAATTTGAATCGACTGAATATTTTATAATTAAAAAAGGAAACAATAATGAATAATTTGAATTGGGAATAGAATGAAACAAATGGTTTATGCGTTTTAAATAGTGCACTATATATATTTGAAGTTTTCGTTTTCACTGATTTGTTGACTTAATCTTGGTGTCATGTAAATCATAATCTTTAATCAATATAATTAAAGAAATAAAATCGTTTAATTGTTTGCATTGCTTTGACTACCATAAATTTGAGTAGTTAATATGATCAACAATAATTTCTTGCCATATATATTGTTTTTATTATTTTTCAAATTTGAATTTAAAATAAACATTGAATATTTTAAATGTATAAAAACCAGTTATAAAATAAATATATTCCTTTATATGCAAGAATTTTTTTTATATCTAAGGAAAATATTCTTAAGGAAAATTTAAATTTCATTAAAAATTTCATTCCCTTGCTTAATTGTCAAAAAGTTACATTCCATATTTATGATAGGAAAAATTAAAATAATTCTGGAAAATTTTGGAAATATTTTTTAATATTTTATTCCATAAATTATTTTATCAAACGCTACCACTTGAAACAATATACTTTTATTTCAGAAAAATTTGATTTTTATAGATCTGCTTATACAGTTTAAAATTAAGCAGTTTTCTTTTTCTTAAATAGAAACTGCTAATATGTTGGGGAATTGAATGAATAATTTAATCATAGATTTTTTCCTTTAAATATTTTTAATGAATTTTTTTTTTTCATTTTTATAGATTTTAATATTTGATTTAATTCGCTTAATTATATATTCTATGTAATTTGTGACCTGATACAAAATGCATGTGGGCATAAATTGACGCATAAATTATCTGATAAATGATCAAATTTTAGAATAAAAGTTTCATAATATCTCGAGTGGCAGTTTAAATATGGAGATTCGGATCATATATCTACAATAATTTTCTCAACAGTGAATTAAATCAGTTGCTTAATGGGCTTTTATTTCCATTAAATGAAATGCTTCGAAATTTTACAGTAATTGAATAAAGTTAGCAAAGAAAAAATTCAAAAAGTTCCGCCATTTATAAACATAGGAAATTTCTTAAAGTTCCTTAAAGAAAAAAAAAAAAAAAAAAAAAAAAAGGAAAAAATACGAGTTGCAATAAACGAGAAAACTAAATTTGCTACGAATGTTTATTTTTTTTTTTTTCATTCTTTTGGCAGATGCTTTTGAGACCTAAAATTCAGATTATTATTTATTTCAATAATATAATAGAATTTTTAAAAAATGCTTATATTCGATTTACCTGAAACTTGCATGCGAAATTTTAATTAAAAGGTATTCAAAATAAGTGAATAATATTTTGGGCACATCTTCATAGTGTAAATTTTCTTTCTTTTCTGCTTATTGATTTTGTAAAGTAATTAAATCAACGGGGAGATTAAAATTTTGCATAGAAATAGTTTATTTATTTTTTTACAGCTAAGTGTCATAAACTTTTACTGGTAATTATGCTGTAAATAATCCATTGTACATATATCAACTAACATGAAATCAACAAATTACAGAAAGATAAATAACTAATGATGTTATTAAACCAAAAATTTTCTTACAGTCTGATAATTTATCAATGAATTTTAATAATAATGCAAGCTATTTTTTTCCTTAAAAAGTTATTTAAATTTTGTTGATTAAAAAAAATGTGCTCTTTATTAATTGTCAAAGACCGATGGATTTGCGAAATCAGAAATTCTTAAGTTAAATAAAGTCAAATTATGAATATATCAATACAGATGAAATGGAAAAATATAAAATAATTTTTGTATTCATGGACCTTAGGATTTCTATTAGAAATTTCATCAAAATTCTTAAAAATATTCAAAGTAATCTTATAAAATATTAACTGCAAATACCTCAGATGTAACGTATTTTTTAGCCTTAATTTATTCATTTATTTGCAAGCAGTGAATGAAAAATAAATTTGACAGTAAAGAAAAATAGGTTTAATAAATTAAGATTAAACAAATACAAATAATTGCACTTAAATAATAATAATAATAACAAAATAATAAAATTAAAATAAATTTGATAAATGAAAAAAAGGAAATAAAAATAAATTCAACAAGAAATGTTATATAAATTTTCACAAATGATGTACATTTTCAATTGGCTAAAATTTCACTTTTATCAAAATTCAATGTAATAAGCATGTTTTAATAATTAATAAGCGAAAAAGTAAAAAAAATGTTTTTATTTTGAAAGATTTATTAACATATTGCAGCAACAAAGTCTTTGCAGGGCCTTATGTTTTAATTCTTTAACGTTTTATTATATGGAAAGAATAAACGAGAAAACTAAATTTGCATCAAATAAAATAATATATTTATTTATTTATTTTAGCTTCATCTCAAAAAAGCTATTATTATAAAAAGTGGTTTGATCTTTACCTTATGATTTAATTTTATAAAGATTACGAATCTTATGATTTCATGATTTAATTTTATAAATATTACGAATCTTATGATTTTATGATTTAATTTTATAAATATTACGAATCTTATGATTTCGTTTTTTAAACTTTTAATTATATAAAAAAGAGATAATATTTAAAAAAATTTTAAATGTCAAAAAATTAAATAATTATTATAATAATTTTAATCACAAATAATTAAGATTACATTGATATTTGTTTTCCTTTTCTGCTTATTTTGAAAATATAATTCATCTATGACTTGTTTTCTAAAAGTACATTTTTCATTTCATAGGCAAAGATTTAGAATTTCCCTTTTTAAAATGTAATGTAGAGTTCTGAAGGGGGAAAAAAAAAAACCTTATAACATTCAACATCATGTTAATAAATCGAATAAGTTTCTAAAATTATTTTGAAGTGGAAAATTTTTTAGAGAAAAATTCAAATATTATAAAATTATCTTTCTTTCGTTTACTTAAGTTATAATAGACGTAACAATGAAAAAGATTTGACGAAGGAAAATAAAAATCTACAATATTATTTTTGGAATGAATACTTAGACGGAAGCATTCAGTATTAA
Organism: Argiope aurantia; assembly: GCA_026543865.1. Lineage (NCBI taxonomy): Eukaryota > Metazoa > Arthropoda > Arachnida > Araneae > Araneidae > Argiope > Argiope aurantia. The sequence continues at coordinate 530,256 of JAPMOR010002453.1, forward strand.
TGTTGCATTTAAAATATGTTAATAAAATGAAAGGAGGTGTTCTCAGAAGAAATATAATTTATCATTTATTTCATAAAGAATTTTCATCTTACGAAGAAATTTATGTACAAATATTAAGAATATATGTATATAAACTTTGAAGAAAACTCATTTCAAAAAATAAAATATCCATACGTCTAAGAAAACAGCTAACGTCAGTTACAAAAACACATGGCCTTTTCCGAAAAAAAAAAAAAAAAAATCTAAAATATTGCTTATATTTTCGTCATTCTTCGAGATGAATCTAATATCTAGAGATTTAAAAATATATATAAAAAAATATTATTATTAAAAAGAAGTCACATTGGTCATTGTACTAAACAAAATGAAAACCCAGTCTTTGAAAAAGTAAAATAGAAAGAGAAAAAGAAGTTGGAAGTTGAACTTTCTGCCTGCTGACGGACGTACAGAAGGCCTACTGCGAGGTGTTTGTCAACAGGTGGAGCATTAACAGATGCAGATTTAACAGCTGCTGATTCGACTTCCCCCCCCTCTTCGAGTCATCTATAATCCTCGGCACGCGTCGCACGCCACTGTTTACGATGATAAGAACGTCTTATCCCTTTTTATAAGGAGCAGCGAGTAATAATTGCAGATGCCAGATGGAGCGAAGCGGTTACGTAAACCATTAGATAGAAACAGACAAGGACGACACGTAGTTATCAAAAGTGGTTCTTTTACAATTTTTTCTCCCGTGTTTATAGATTTACATATACATCCTGTTCCTGGAGAGTGTCTGGATGCGAATCATTTACTTTTGATTTGACATTTGCTTGCGAAATTGGCAGGGTTCAACGAAGTGATCAGTCTTCCTCGGTGCTGCGATATACAGTGGACTCGTGGTTTTAAGAGCACGTGTGGACCACCAGTATTGTACCAGGAGGTTAGAACTGTAGCATCACCATTGAAACAACTTAGGGAAGAAAAAAAAAATTAATGGTCTAAAGATCACCTAGGCAATGAATGCGTATTATGAAGCTTCTTGGCCAATTTAGTTTTCCATTTAAACACATTTTTGTCTTACTCAAATTGTTAAGGATTTATTTCCAATTATTATTATTTTTTCAGTTCACTAAAACTTTTATAAAAACCGAAATTAAACTTTCATTTCTGCTTTACAGTCGATTTGTCTGCCATTCCCTTTATCCCAGCAGCCCTAAGCATTTCAGTTGTGTTGTTGGAAATCTGTCCCTGATATCGAAGCGAAACATTAATAAATAAATGGCCTAAAAAAGTTTCATAATCTAATAATAAAATATAAAAAACGAAAAGACCCCAGCAGAAATATGCATTTGCCTCTTTGTACAGTATAAATATAATTAGAAATATAAGGCATTTAACTCATAACAGGTACAGTATTAATTAATGCCGTAATAATAAGAGAGTGTAATAATTATTAACTACTAACACTAAAATCAAAATGTTGATTTAAATAGTGCATATAAAGTAATTTCTAATTTTTTAAATTTATTTTTCATTTTCTTTCTTTAATTACATCTCTATGTTTTGAAATGCAGCTTGATCAGTTTTAACAGCCTGAGTATTAATCACTTTTCATATAAAAAAATTCATATTTCTTTTCCTATTTCTTCATGCTCATAAAGATTGGAATTCGTAATCGACGTTTTTCTCCTTTTCTGGATATTATAGAGATATAAAGTTTTGCGCATGCAATTTTGCAAATTTAATTACATTTTGATTTCAAGATTCTATAATACTTATGATAATGAATTATAAATTGAAGGCTTACAAGCAGAAAATAATTGAAATAAAAAAATTTTTTTAGTGTTTAAAATTTTTTTTGATTAGTTGATTTTTTAAAATGATTTAAAAACGGATACTCTAATTCTAATAAACCTATGCTTAACGCAAATTTCGCAAATCAGATTATCTATACTTATAATAAAGCTCAATGTGTGTGTGTGTGTGTGTGTTGGCGCTCTACAGACCAGACCATTCAACCTACAACTACCAAATTTGGCACGTGTATACCTTGGAGGCCGGGAATGTGCACCTGGGGGTTATTTTTTCGAATTTTTAACTAGAATTTTATTTATTTAAAAATTAAGCGAAATTTCGACATGTTTCTGCTATAACTGCCGAAAATATTACCGCACAAAAAAGATTTTTACATGAAGTTAAAGATAAAAAATTTATCTTTTAAATGATACTACTGTTTTAATCTTAAAATTAATTTTCTATTTTTAATGAATTTTTAAATAAATATTTTAACTATGTTTTTCAATAATTTTTTTCGTCAAAAATAAAAATGAGGATTAAGCACGTTTCGCATTCATGAGAAAAAAATAGCTTTTTTCAAAGTGTTGCCATCACATTGATTAAAGCTCCAATTAAAAATAAATTAAATCTTTTGGGAAATGAAATCTGCAAAAATATAATTTTCGCCACGTGTCTGTAGGAAATGAAACGAATATGAAATATTATTTTTTCTAAAAAATAAATTCAAGAAAAATTATTTTATGATCTTTTACACTCTCTATACAGGGTATTTATTCAGTCCCGGATCCATTTTGATATTTAATGACTCATAAAATAATGAAGATGTAAACAAACTTATGGCATTTATTGATGGAATAACTCATATATTTTCCTTTTCAGGTTTGAATATTTTTACTTTTGTAAATATCGTCTGCGCGTGTTTTTAATTTCAGATAATTTCATTTTCCAGTCTAAATATCTGTATTTTTCTAAATATCGTCTGCTTATTAATTGCATTTTTCTCTCTTTTTTTTTGGCAACTATTGAAATGTTATGTTTACTTTTGATGTGTTTGTTCTATTGTAGTACTTTTGTATGTGATGTTTTATTCGATCGGATATTAAGGAGAATGCTTACACCACAAGAGAAAGCACAGATTTTATGGTGGTCATAGAGAATTTCCAATCAACTAAATCACTGACTTTTAAGAGTTAATTTCAAATCACTTAAACTGACTGATTTATGAAGATTTGAATATCACTATTCAATAAAAAAAGGATAATTTTTGATTTTTCATCGATCGTTTCAAAGAAAATACGCCAATAAGCGCGCAGGTTTCTGAAGATTAATTGGCCTAAGATTATGAAAATGGTGAGTTTTTCTAAATTTTTAACATTTAAAACTTCATAAATAAGTCTTAGTTGATCGTGGAAAATAGAAACATCCATTCATTTATTTAAAATTTGGTGTGTCCAGAATATTTCTCAGAATATGATACCTTACTGCATTAAATTTAGACTTCATAATTTTTGAAATATATTTATAGGCC
>JAPMOR010002453.1:533662-563592 GCA_026543865.1 Argiope aurantia
AAAAAAAAAAAAAAAAAACAACTGAATTTTATGCTGAATCTGAGAAATGTTTGTTGAATTGCAATACTCATATTCAATAATAATAATAATAATAAATAAATAAAATAAAACGCTTGATTTTATTAAAAAAATATCTTTATATTAATTGCAATTTCATCATTTCCACTTTAAATTAAAGTTGAAGTTTTACCAGAAATGACAACAAATTAGCAAAATATATATAGTAAATTGAAGGAAACGATCTAAACAATATAAGTTTGGTATGACTATCAAAATTTGAAGATTAAAAATGCATTGTTTGAGAATCCTTTAAGAGACCAGTTACTTAAAATATTTAATTGAAAATTGTAGCGAGCAGTAATACTGGCAAACCGGCTGGTCGCCAAAGGCGGCTAGTAGCATATAAAATCATTTTTAAAACTTGATTTGATGCCTTAAATAAGTTAGCACATTAGTCAGTTAATGGTTCATTACATACTTTATAGCAAACTAGGCTTTCGATTTTTAATTAAGAGAAGCTACTCTTTTTGTCTGAAAAAATATTTTCTATGCTAAATTTTAAAAACACAAAAATTGGGTCTAATAATGCTGGGGAGTCGACTTCAAAACACATATTTTTAAGATGCAGCTGTTCTTAACCAAAAGAGTGGGAAAAAATGAATATACTGTTTTCTAAAACTACTCGCTGATTTAATGAATAAACTATTGCATATTTTCATTAAGGTTTATTATTTTTTATGAATCTTCATACCATTTTTGATGCATAAATTTACAAAGAGGAGTACAAAATCGTCCACATCTTGACTGATGTACCGAATAACTGCTGTCAATTTATGATAGATAAATGCGAGTTCATTTTGAAGTATTTATTTTGCAAATATTAATGAAAAGTTTATTGTCACCATAGTTTTATTTACGATTTTATATATTATAAGCATTTTTCAGCCCTAAGCACCACACATTTTGTGGTTCCTTTTTTATAAAATAAATAACCAATTTAGTTACTCATTTCATATTTTTTAAAAATCAACACGCCACTCATTTACTTTGTAAAAGTTTAAAATTTTTTATTTATTTTTTATTTTTTATAACTCATATATGAATTGCATTCATTTTTGTATTTAATTTTATTTACTGTAATTGCATACAAATATTCCTATCTAATAAAACTCTTATAAATATGTGAACATAATAAAATAGATAAGAAACCTGATTAATTATAGCAGTGTAAATATTATATAATTTATAAAAATAATAATTGCATATTTTGATCATTATTTTTATTCATATAATTGCTTTTTAATACAAATTCTATGAATTATAAAATAATTGATTTTTAATATAATTGCGTATATTAAATTTCATATCATTATTGATGCATACATTCACAAAAATGAGTAAAAAATCGTTCAAATCTTGATTGATGCCCCACCAAATAACTATTGAGCCAAGATTTGAATTCCTGTTATTTTTAAAATTCATAGAATTTTTTTTTTATTTTCCTTTTTTAATAACCTTTTAAATTGACTACAATGAAAATAACATCTTTTAAAAGGTCTACCTGTGGTCGGGTTCATTCTAGCAGTCTTAGAGAACTAGCTGCCTTGTATATCTAGTCAGAAATCTGCCATAACTTTGATGATAATATTTACGTTTAAGATGACATCAGCTTAATTAAATTTGATTGAAAAGATAACACACTACAGTCAGAGAGTTGGCTGGAATGGAATTAGTAAATCAAACTACTTCAAAATTTAAAAAAATCAAATTAGTAACTTTTGAAGTTTAAGAACGAATTATTTATATGAAATTTAGCTAAATAATTTTTTAGTGCTCTGTGTCAATAACTGAAAATAAATTCCGAGGTTATATAATTCAGAACAATTATGCTGATATCCTGACTTTGAAATATATATAAATGCTTGTGAACCAGAAGTGATATAACTAGAAAAATGCTATAAATATCTATACATAAGGTCTAAAAGTTATTTAATTAATTCAGATAACGCGGGTTAAGCTTAATCCGTCTTTCTTTTGCCGGAATTTCACATCACAACCAGCGCATGGAGCGCATTCAACGATTTTAATGAATAATTCACTGGCATATATAACAATGTTTTTCTTGCTTCAAATCAAATTTTAAATCCACGGTCATTTTTTATCACAAAACCATTGAGTAAGAATAATAGTAGGATTACGACAAAACCATTGATTAAGAATAATTGTTCCTACAAATCAAACGATCTGTCACAAGTTTTTAAATTTAAGTACATTTAAATTCATTGCTTCAATTTAATTTTATGTAGGCTTCCACCATTTACTGAAAAACACATGAATGTATCTCGTAGTATGTATCTAAGAGCTTTATAAATATTTTTGTATGCTGAAAGAAGTTTGAAATTCAGATGTTCATCAAATAGGTAAAAATTGAGAATGGTAGAACATATCAATGAAAAAAAAAAAAAAAGTCTAACCACTCCTCGAAAACCCTTCCATAATAGAAATCCACAACACCTACCCGGATAGCACCCCGGATCGAATTGATGGAAGCTGAATCTTTCACACCCTAACTTCTTTAAGTACTAAAATTCTTAAGCCCCACTCTTCTTAACCAAACCAAACGACAAAATCCGGGAGGGTCGCGTGGCACACCTAATTTCTTCTCTGCATCTGCTGAGAACCACTTCCTCCCTGCCTCTTCGAACATAATCTTGAGATATTCTATTATTCCATAAAACATCGACCTTCCCCTCGCTCACCTCCAAACAAATTCTTGTTATAAAACCTCTTAGGAAACTCCCAACACTGAAGGCTAGCCCCGTCTAATAGATCGGTAGATCTTTAAAGGAGAGGCTATAATAGTGGGCACGCGCCAGCCTGACTTGATTGACCCCTCTCCTTTTCACTCTACCCCCAACCATAAAAATAAATAACAAAATGCACAGTAGGAAGGCAGGAGAAATACGTTGGAGGACCCCTTCTTGATACTTCCTTGGCTTGGGTGTTTGTCCGACTAAATCGAAAGGGGGATAAGTTACCACAGTGGGCAGATGGCAACTGCAACGTCCGTTGTTTTGGCTCCAGCTTTACGTCACAGGGTCCAGCTGGGGGGATGTCCGGTGCTGAAGGAAATAAGGCTCAAGGACGGATAGCCATTGTGGATATGTAGGGTATTGTAACTAACCAAGGAGGCTAGTTTGTCTACTTTTATTCTGTGTCCCAGAAAGAGGCCATAGTGTGCATCGCGGGAACCGGAAGATAGATATAAGGTCAAACTGACCAGAGGCGTCTAACTGAATGCAATCATATAATGGCATTAATTCAGAGTAATTAAATTATGTCCATTCAAGTTCCCTTCATAGTGGCGTTCTTGGGTTATATGAGGTCAAAAGCGTATAATAATAATAATAATAATAATAATAAACAGTAGACGATCGATAGATTCGAGAGTGATAAATTGCTTCAAAGATGTAAATTTATGAATTCTATCTAATTATCATAATAATGTTCGGAGAATATCACTTAAAATTATCTGAAAGTCTTAGAAATATACAAAATCAAACTGTCGAATGCTATATATTAGCATATCAGCTATTTTTATCTGACTTTGAAATCGTAGATAATGAGCATTGTTCAATTAAATCGATTTAATCAATGCATTTAAGTTTATTCAGTTGAATACAAAAATGTAGGAGCAACAACAACAATGAAAAGTAATTAGTTTTGCAATTTATTTATTTTCATTTTCATTTATGGTAGAAACAATGTAAGGGCACCAAACTGTGACTTAAACATTTGTTCACAGTTTCTCTTCCCCTTCTTCCTGCAATATGAAGAATTTTCTAGATTATCGGATCAATGGTATTTTAAATAGGAAAGTGAGTACGTGTTCTTTTTTTTCTTGTGCGCAACGAACCACCTCGCCTCCACTGAACGAAGCATTATCGAGAGATTTGTTGTACAGACTGTTGTCGGTAGCATAACACGTTCATAACACTGGCCGATTCACCAAACTGACATCCTCTTCGAGGCAGTTGACTTACGATCACAAAGTAGTCAATCACATACCTTCCTTCTTATCTTCCCGTACACCTCTCTTCCTGTAAAACAAGCAGCGGGCCATCACTTTAAGAAAATCTCCTCGAAATTCTTAATATTCCTGCAAATTAACCTCAATAATAGAAATTCAAACACTTTAGGACTTTCAAACAGCTGGTAAAAACCGACTATCTTTAAAATCATGTCCTTCAACGTTTTAAGATTATATGGTGCCATCAGAACTCTACTTAAGTCAACATTTTCAACTTTCAGATTATTTCTTGATTCCAAGATTTCTATGCATTCCTTTAAATAAGGATAAACATTACTGGTTCCTCCACAGATGCATTTATTCTCCTGAATTCTTCCAAATCTTTGGAAATATACGGGAAATCTTCGATGACCTGATATAATTTGGATTATCAGTAGATAGCATCATCTTATTTTTATCTCTGGGTTAGGAATAAGTCATAAAGTCAAAAGAATAAAGTCCTGAGTCTTCCTTTTTTGGACGTATACCATCTGTCAAACTATTGTCACTTTATTGGGAGAGTGCATATTATGGGAAATTTAGAGTCAGAAGGTGCGAATCATTTCAGGGAAGTTGTAGACAAAAATTCCTTTCTAGCGCCGAGAACTGTTCGGAGAAATCAGGAAATTTCGTAAATTTATATCAGCGGAGAAGGGAAACAATGAATCAGATGCGTAAATTAGCAAATGAAAATATTCAATTGCTCACAGAAACTGAGATTAAGGAAGCTTTATCGTCAATGTTATCGAGCATTGCTTTTAAACACAATAATGGTGGCAAATCATCAAAGTTTATGGTAAATCGACCATTTAAAATAATTCATGTTAAATTTATAAGTTAAGTAATTGTTAAGCAAATTTAAAATAATCATCAAAATTTATCATATAAGATAAATTTTTATTCTGAAAATGGAGTCATACATTATAAACAAAAAGTAATTGGTGTGATTTAATGAGACAATCCTTCCGTGGACAAATATCTGATGGTTATTTAGCTATAAAGGCAGGTTAAATGTTTATTACACTTTCTTTTAAATGCATTTATTTATTATTACTATCACATTTACAGTGACAATTCTAAAAATGATTCTTTTGACCTTAAGGAGGCCTAAAATCTAGGGATTCGACAAGCTGATTTTTTTAAAAAATTATATTACTTTATTTTTGTATCTTCGGATGCAATAAAGTAAAAAATACAATATAAAAGAGCCCACTGTAGAAAATCTTCATCAGATATTGTCAAAGAAGAGATGTAGAATATGGAAAAAGGATTATTCTTTGCACTATTTGAAATACTTTCAGAGAAAAAAATTAAATTCAATAGCAAGCATTTAGTCATGAATGGAATGGAATGGTAATGAAATGGTCAAATAGATATGAATATGATGATAATGAAGTCAAGTCGGGACTTATGGATTAAGTTCTGACAAAACCTTAAATGTTTTATTTTTTAAAGAATCATATATTTTGTATATTCATTTTATTATAATATTCACATAAGCAATTTCTCTTTAAAAAAAAAAATAGACACTACGGCAAATAAAAATTAAAAAAAAATCATTTAATGGTTGGTCACATTCAAAATATTTGATTCTAGTATTTTCAATCTCAAAATTTAAATAAGAAATGTTTTAAATTAAATGGTAAATAATCATAACATTTTCTGACTCAAACACTCAAATGTAGATTTTCCAGAACACTTGGCTTGTGAATCAGCAAACATCATCAATCCGTTTTTAAACAAGTATGGAAACAAGAAAGCTAATTCGAAGAAAATTGTTTCTAAATTTAACCAAAACATTTTAATTTGAATATGTTACAATATATGTTAACTGTGAATGAAATCGAAGAACAAAATTAGATTACACTGAAAGTAATCTAATCTCCCACCCCCAGAAAAAATAAATAATTCCTTCTCAAAGTTGCCTACCTTGCTCATTTAATATTAATTTCCGAATGAAGTTCACAGAGCATATATTTTTCATAAGCATTGGACATAGTGTTGAAATACTTTCTTTCTTGTATGCGAATGTCTGAAAGTATAGCAATCGTCAAAAGATTCGAACTCAAGATTTTGACGAATCTCCACGTTTTAGACATCCCAGAATTCGATACACATTTTTATAGAATATCCATCTGTCTGTGACAAAGATAACTAAAAAAAGCTTTGAACTAGACGGATGAAATTTGGTATACTGTCTTTGCACCAAATTTGCAGATTTCTGTCAAATTTTGAGCAAATTCCGTTCAGGGGAAGTCTGTCTGTCCAGCTGTTCGAATATAAGTTAGCACGATAGCTTCAAAGCTAAGAGAGCTAGATGGATGAAATTTTGTATATTAATTTAATATCTATATTGCAGGCACTTGCCAAATTTTGAACGAAATCCAACATGGGGTTGACCGTCTGTCGGTCTGTAACTTTAGAAACACGTCAAAAGCGTATTGACTTCAAATATATCCAATATGGTACATGATTTTGAGACTATAAGTGTAGTTTTATGTAAAATTTTTGACTCAATTAGTTGTGAAAATTCGTCAGAAACACAAATTCGATTTTCGGATATTTTTTAGTAACTTTATTTTCATGACTTTTTTCAAAACGATTGTTTAAAAAAAAAATGAAAGATTTCTATAAATTTGAAATTTTGCAATTTTTAACTCAACATTTTTAATTGTTATAATTTTCAAAAACTCGGAAAAAACATCATAAATTAAAATAAATCTATATCCGTTTTTCAGGTTTTTCAATTTTATTTAAATAATTCAAAGTTAGTTTTAAGATTGATAAACATGAAATTTTTGTATGAAATCTATTATCTAGTATGCATATTAAATACATTAATGCATTAAGTATTTCCTAAAAATTAACTATTAAATAACATATAAAAATAATAATCACATTAGTTCAGAGCTTATTTTTAAGAAATAATAAAGAAAGTGGAAAATGAGGAAGTATGGGTTTTCGTAAAGTATTCATAAAGTAAATTTTCACTAAATGAAAAAAAAAAAAAATAGTTTTAAAATCACTTGATATAATTGTATTCAGTTTGGTGTATTTAGGAATGTTATTAATTTTTTTCCAATAATTCTTTCAAAAGTTTAATATCATCTATGTATCTTAATTATCCGATCGGGTTTGGCAAATTTCTAATACTCTTCCCCCCACCCCCCCAAAAAATCCTTAAAAGGAAGATGATGCACAGTGGTAGTCGGGGGGGGGGGATAGAATTCGACAGAGAAAAAAAATTCAATACACATCAAAATTTTAACACCTCTTTCCTCTAAATACATGCTTTTTTTTACGCACACGCACAAAAATCACAAAGTCACAAGCCTTTCTTTTCTTCTTTTTAAAAGATAAATCTTCTCCCCATAAACACGCCTCAGATTGCAAAAGGAAGTCAAAAACATGCTTCCAGAACACACACATTTTAGTCCGGCAGAAAAGAAATCTCCATGGGGACCCCACCCCGTCGTTTTATTATAGATTGGATTTATATGATCTCTAAAATGCCGTCACCTTTATTCCATGCACCGTGTTATCCTCCCATTGTAATCCTATTGTTGCCCGAAGGCCCCATTTTCACTCCCCGCTGATATAATATAAAATATATAACATGTAAATACAGCAAAAAAGATTTATAAAAAAAAGTTAGAAGCGGCACGGGCCTAGGCTCTAAGAAAAATGGAAGGTGTGTTAAAAGGGGGTGTTTGCCCCCTCATTTTCGTGTTGGAGCTTTTCTTTAAGAAAGTTACCTCCTTATCTAAGGAACAGATGGAGCTTAGAAATCTTAGAAGACACCTGGGACTGTGACGTCACAGATTAAGATCCCGACATGAATGAAAAGTTATAAGATCTGAATGAAAATTTTAATTTAATTACGATGAAATATGGCCTCATTTTCTCTTATTTTCTTTCCTTTCTTCTATTTTTTTATATTTAAAGTATTCTTATGAGAAATGAAATGTCTTCTTAATCGAATAATAAATTCTAATTTATATCCATGAGAGAAAACTAAAGGATTGAATAATAATCGATAATAGAAAAAAGTTTAAAAAAAAAAAAGAGCGGTTGAATTGAAGTCTTGTAATGTTCCAGTGATGGAATCATTCCCCTTTTTCATGATTGGTGAAAATTGTATATTCGAAACTTAGTTTCACTTAAGATCTGCCTTACACCACACAGTTCGTCCTCACATTGGCCATGAGTTGAAGGTTTAGACAATGGAAAACAACTCTTGTGTTCTGTTTGTCACTTGATTATTATTCAGAATTTTGTCTTGTTTCTAAACGAGATGCGATCTAACCAACCAATCATCATTTGTATAAAAATAATACTGATCAAGGCAACATACTGACACGCGCAGATTTCTTAGGTTAAGGATCAGAAGTTCTAATCTCAATTTCTTTAAAACCATAAATAGTTTGTGCAACGGCAGAAGTTAATTGTTAATTGCCAGAGGAATGCTGCTTCTTTTTATGTGACATAATCTCATTTTTGAGTTAAAAAGGACCATTTTGGTATGTAGTTTGGCGCATATTATTTTCGATCTTATCTTATGTACGTTAGGTGGCAAGAGCATTTCTAAGTCAGAGTCCAAATAACCAAAGGCACAAAGGCAAATCACCAAAGGCGTCCAAATCACCAAAGGCAAAGGCTCGATGTTATTGCCGTCTATCTTGACCAATGAAGATAGACGACAATAAAATCGAGCTCGTCGCACATTAAAGAATAAAAGACTTTTTTATGAAAATGTTTGGTGCTACAGAAATTCTGTCAATATGAAATAAAAATAAAGTGATTGTTGTAAAAAAATCTTAAATTAAATTATTTAAGTTTAATTATTTATTGCAAGTCATAATTAATAGTTACTTATAACTGTATTAGCTAGTTTCGATTCGCAGTTTTAAACCACAATTATTTAAATAGTTGTAAAAAAGGGTTTAGAAAAATAAGAACTTTAGAATTTATAAATTTAAGCAGAATATTTTCTGAGAAAATGATAGAATTCATTTCTCAGAAATGAATACCAACCATAATCTCCATACCATACCATATACGCAATACCATAAGTTCATAATCATAATGTTTCGCAGAGTCACTAAAATACACTTGATTTTCAGTTCTTTTTGTCTCATTCTCTCTCTCTCTCTCTCTCTCTTTTTGATATCTTGAGCTAAATTATACAGCTAAAAGGAATAAATGTTCCTTCTTATTACATATTAATTTCATACTTATTTAATACATTAATCGTCACGTCACAAGACAAAATGTTATTTAAGCTTGCTCAGCCATGGGAAACAATTAATTCCTTATGCATGCCCAATCATATACATTGTCATTGTAACTATTAACAAAATTATTATCTAACTATCGTCTCATGCAGATTCCTAAATTAAAACACTTAAGAAAATCATGTGAAACATATATGATTCAAAACATGGACTTGTTTTTTCTTGTGTATTTACAATTGTTTTCTGTTAGAAGCACAATCTAGAGCAAAAAAATATAATACGAAATAGTTTGCATCAGAAATTTTATTTAAATACATAACTCTATACATGTTTTCGAAAAAGCAACATGTAGAACTATGAAAAAGAAAAGTAACGTTTGCAGAAATTAATGTGAAATATACTATCCGACTTAGAGGATGATTAATTTCCGATTCTGTGGAAGTACAGTGGGCCACAAAATTGAGTATACACCTTAGAAACTTAGAGACTTTTTGCAATTACAAATTAAATATTGCTTTAAGATGATTGAAATTTTTACCTTATATACTTTAGTCTATGCTTTACCGTACTATACTAATAAAATTGTTGCGTTTATTTATTTTTTACGAAAAAAAATAAAAGATCTGAGACGAGAGGAAAAACAACACCACAAAAATAAGAATACACCTTTATTAATTTCCTTTTAACTCACAAATTAATATTTTGTTGCATAACCTTTTGCTTGAATTACAGCTTGTAATCTTCTGGGCATAGATTCCAATAGTGTTTTAGTGGTTTCAACAGAAATTTTAACCCATTCTTCTCTCAGAACCTTCTTGAGAACTTCCTTGCTTGTGATTTCGTGCTCATGTACAGCATTCCCTAATTGCGACCACAAATTTTCGATGACGTTTAGGTCTGGAGACTGGGCTGGAGTGTGTAATTGCTTCCTGCAATGGTACAGCAAGTATAACTGCACAATCTTCGCTGTATGCTTGGGGTCGTTGTCCTGCTGGAATATGAAGCTTGACCCAAGCCCCAACTTACTGGCACTTTTTTTCAAGTTATCATTTAAAATCCCCAAATATACATGTTTGTCGATAATACCATTAATAAAAGCAAGCTCTCCAACTCCTCCAGCCGACATACAACCCCAAATGAGGACAGATCCACCTCCGAACTTGACTGTCTTAATGGTGTTTTAGGTACCAGCGCTTTCCCAGCTTCTGTCCATACTTTAAATTGTCCATCGCTTCCGTAAAGATTAAACTTACTTTCATCAGAAAATATTATAGTGTTCCAGAAAGAAATAGGCTTTAAACGATGGCGAAAATCACTCTCTTTTGTCTATTCACATACTTGATGAGTGGCTTTCGTATTGGTGTACGGCCATGAAACCCATAGTGGTGAAAGGTACGTCGAATTGTTTCATCTGAGATCTTTTTCCCGATTGTAGAGGACATCGATAAAGCTAGTTTAGAGGCACTCACCCTCGGATCTTTCTTTGCTGAGTGAATGATCTTCCTCTTCGCTGTAGTACTCAGTATTTCTTTACGTCCTCTTCCAGGAATATTGGCCACAGATCCAGTTTTTTTATACTTCTGTAGTATTTTTTGGACACAACCATGAGTTACACCAATCAACGAAGCGATTTCTCGAAGAGATTTGCCCTCTTTCGACTATTTTACGACCAATAAACGTTCAGATTCAGTAGTTTCTCTACGAGAGCTCATTTTACGATTTTTAATAAGAAAAAATACTATTTAAAAGCGTTGAAGTGCAATAGCACGTGTTATAAGCAGCAGCTACTCCTGAAACTCTTTAAAGAAAATTTGAAACTAAAAAAAGTGGTGGCAAAAATTACAAATGTAAGAAGTGTATACTCAATTTTGTGGCATGGTTTTCTATCTTTTCTTCGAATTGCTTAACTTTTTTCGTAATAAAAAAGTTAACTGTAGAATTGTGTTATTATAGGATGGTAAAGCAGAGGTTAAAGTATCTAGGATAAAAAAATTTATCTATTTTAAATCAATATTTAATTTGTAATTGGAGGAAGTCTAAAAGTTTTAGAGGTGTATGCTCAATTTTGTGGCTCACTGTATAAGAACCTGAAGTCAACGATTCGACATCATATAACTCAGGAAACAGTGTTAAGTCATTATTATTAATAATAATAATAAAGCGTGGCATAAATATAAGGCTAAATATCTTATTTTATTCAGCAATCTTTCTTTATCAGTCATTATTCATTATATGACTATTACGAACGGTTGCTGAGCTACGGATAGAAAAGCAAAAGATTTCACCTGTAGAATACGAGTTTCATAAAACCCTAATAAATATATTATATGTGAACATATTTGCTTTAAGTGGCGATTAACGTGTTGACATTGAAATTTTTATTTTTTATTTTCATAAAGTTTCTAGTCATTAATATCGTACTAAGTACTTTCAGTAAACATTTTGAGTTTAAATTTTTACACAATACATGTGCAATTCTATGTAAAAATCTTTCCATCACACGATCATTCGCTTTTCAAAATTCCACCTAAAGAAAAATGATTTAATCGTATCCTGGAAGCTTAAAATAATCTTATTTATTATATTATAAAGGGTCGAAGTTTTTTCCCTAGTTAAAAAAAGTTTCGTCTCGTGGTTTATCGATACGTGTCCAGCAACAAATAAAATCATAGACATCCTTCCTGTGTTTGTTATAGTTTTGTTCTGTTCATTGCTTGTCCGATCACATTATAAATGTGCAATTTTTTTCAGCTTTTATCTTTCACATCAGATGAGTTTGATGTTAAAGCCGGCTTTAAGGTTCCAATAAAACAAAACCTTAATTTAAAGCTGGAGATGCAGTCCAGTAAGATTTTACTGCTGAGCAACCATCCTTACTGATATCAAAGAAATCCACATGCTTTGGATCAGTAGCGGCTTCAAAAAAAAATATCGTTTTACTGATACCCAACTATTCAAAAATGGCTATTTTAATCTCTGGACAGTGATTTATAGCAGGGTATGCACGTCTGGGTGACGCTTATACGTCTAGAGAGGTCACACGGCTTTGACTATCATTTCCGTTTTTAACTTTTTCTCAGGATATAAAACATGAGATGTCTTTAAGCAAAGCGTGTCTTGATGGAAATTCTGTGGTGTAAAATTGCAATAAATCACCTGCTTTTAGGAGGTGAGAAATTTGAGATATACCAAAAATAGCGTCTAGTTTATTATTATTATTTATTGTAAAGGTATCGTTCATATAAAAAAAGTGATTGGTTTTTTCTGATGAATGTGAAATTAATCGTTGCAAATGCCTGAAAAATCCTAAAAAAAGATGCATTTTTCCGCTCTATCTTTTTTCATGTTAATAAACATCTTTATTTTTACTTATAATTAACAGCCTTTGGCAACTAGTTGGTTTAATTCTCGATTAAATTTTCAGTTCAATATTTTATGCAGCTGTTTTAATAAATTTATCAACAAAATATTTTTAAATTTCAAATTTTGACAGTCATATATTCTATATTATTATAGAAATCTTACACCGTACTTTCATAGTACTATGCATTCATTTAATTTTCTATCAGTTCCAATAAAATGTGAACTTCAATTTGAAACAGAAGTAATTAAACTTCAATTAATGCAAGAATTTTTCCCCTCAAACGAAGCATGTTTTTTTAAAAACATGAATACAGAAAATAGAATCATCCACTTGAAATCTCGTACTTACTAACGAAGAAGAACGCGTACTCAAATTCTATATTCTATAAATTATTCTATTAAAAAATTTCCGATTTAACATAAAATTTTGTTTTTAGTTTTGTTTCAAAATGAATTTAAAGCCTTACATAATAATATTTTATTTTGTTTTATTCAATAAATGCACTTCTGAAAAAATTATGAAGTCTAAATTTTATACAGTTCTTTGGTGCTAAGAAATCATATTCAATGTAATATTCTTGTCAATCCAAATTTTAAATAACAATAAAAAGAAGTTCCTATATTCTGATATCAAATCCAACCAACTTAAGAAATTTAGGACAATTAGGACAAATTAGGGCGCTATTCTAGGACAATCATCAATTTCATAATTTTTAGCCAATCAGCTTTGGGAAAATCCTTGGTGTCGATTGGCGTAGCTTCTTTGAGATGGTGAATGGAATGATCTAAAATCACGCTTTTTTTTATTTAATAGTAAAAATCAAATATTCATAACTCATTCAGTTTCAGTTACAATAGAGTGCATTTAAAAGATTAGGATATCAAGAATATTTTACTCTAGAAATAAGAGTATTTTACTGTAGTAATAATTAATATAAAATAACCGAAAATCATCAAATCCTTATTGATTCAAACTGCATAAAATAAAAATATTCTTTATTTCATTTAAAATTATTCATTTAGAATTATATGACTATTATATTATAATTTTCTATTACAAATACATTTTAATATTAATATAATTATAATTAAAGTTTAAATGTTGAGGTCAGATCATAAGGGACATCTCGTATATCTATACTTATAATAAAGCTCAATGTGTGTGTGTGTGTGTGTGTGGGCGCTCTACAGACCAGACCATTCAACCTACAGCTACCAAATTTGGCACGTGTATACCTTGGAGACCGGGAATGTGCACCTGGGGGTTATTTTTTCGAATTTTTAACTAGAATTTTATTTATTTAAAAATTAAGCGAAATTTCGACATGTTTCTGCTATAACTGCCGAAAATATTACCGCACAAAAAAGATTTTTACATGAAGTTAAAGATAAAAAATTTATCTTTTAAATGATACTACTGTTTTAATCTTAAAATTAATTTTCTATTTTTAATGAATTTTTAAATAAATATTTTAACTATGTTTTTCAATAATTTTTTTCGTCAAAAATAAAAATGAGGATTAAGCACGTTTCGCATTCATGAGAAAAAAATAGCTTTTTTCAAAGTGTTGTCATCACATTGATTAAAGCTCCAATTAAAAATAAATTAAATCTTTTGGGAAATGAAATCCGCAAAAATATAATTTTTGGCACGTGTTTCTAGGAAGTGATACAAATATGAAATATTATTTTTTCTAAAAAATAAATTCAAGAAAAATTATTTTATGATCTTTTACACTCTCTATAAAAGGTGTTTATTCAGTCCCGGATCCATTTTGATATTTAATGACTCATAAAATAATGAAGATGTAAACAAACTTATGGCATTTATTGATGGAATAACTCATATATTTTCCTTTTCAGGTTTGAATATTTTTACTTTTGTAAATATCGTCTGCGCGTGTTTTTAATTTCAGATAATTTCATTTTCCAGTTTAAATATCTGTACTTTTCTAAATATCGTCTGCATATTAATTGCATTTTTCTCTCTTTTGTTTTTGGCAACTATTGAAATGTTATGTTTACTTTGATGTGTTGTTCTATGTAGTACTTTTGTATGTGATGTTTTATTCGATCGGATATTAAGGAGAATGCATACACCACAAGAGAAAGCACAGATTTTATGGTGGTCATAGAGTTAATTTCCAATCAACTAAATCACTGACTTTTAAGATTTAATTTCAAATCACTTAAACTGACTGATTTATGAAGATTTGAATATCACTATTCAATAAAAAAAGGATAATTTTAGATTTTTCATCGAAGAAAATACGCCAATAAGCGCGCAGGTTTCTCAAGATTAATTGGCCTAAGATTATGAAAATGGTTAGTTTTTCTAAATTTTTAACATTTAAAACTTCATAAATAAGTCTTAGTTGATCGTGGAAAATAGAAACATTCATTCATTTATTTAAAATTTGGTGTGTCCAGAATATTTCTCAGAATATGATACCTTACTGCATTAAATTTAGACTTCATAATTTTTGAAATATATTTATAAGCAGGAACAAAATATTATTATTGATTTCATTTCAATCCTTTTGAAAGCAAAACTAAAAACTGAATTTTTTACTGAATCTGAGAAATTTTTGTTGAATTATTGTTTGAGATATTACATAAACTATGAAAAATATTTTGTAGTTAACATAAGACTTAAATACCGAGCAATTCTGTTTGCAATACTCATATTCAATAATAATAATAATTAATAAATAACAATAAAGATGATAAATAAAATAAAACGCTTGGTTTTATTAAAAAATATCTTAATATTAATTGCAATTTCGTCATTTACATTTTTAATTAAAGTTGAAGTTTTACCGGAAATGGCAACAAATTAGCAAAATATATATAGTAAATTGAACCAAACGATCTAAACAATATAAGTTTGGTATGACTATCAAAATTTGAAGATTAAAAATGTTTTGTTTGAGAATCCTTTAAGAGACCAGTTACTTAAAATATTTAATAGAAAATTGTAGCGAGCGGTAATACTGGCGAACCGGCTGGTCGCCAAAGGCGGCTAGTGTATATATAAAGCGAGGTTTTCATAATTTATAGAATTATTAAATTAATAATATAGATATTTAAAAATTCACAGAAAACTTTTTCTTGACCTTTTTATGAAGAACAAGAAAAAGACTATTTTCTCATTTTAGAAAATGTATTTCAAGCTAATTTCCTTTCTTACAAACATGTGCTGCAAATTGCACTTTCTAGATTTAATTTGTAATTAATATTAATTTACTCGTTTAATTTAACCTTTTTATCAACATTATTGTAATAAGTTGATAAAGCCAATTTTCCCATTCAAGTGTAATGTACTTTTAGAAATTAAATTTTATTTTATTCTTTGTGAAATAAATTGTTATAAAGTATGCTTACTTTTTTTTTCAAAACTGATTAAAATTAGAAACATAACTTATATTTTAAAAAATTGGTATCATTGAAGACAAAATTTTTTAAAGAAGATAACTAGTCTAAGTTATGAAACTGCTAATTGTCCTAAAATAGTTGTATTAAAAACTTCATTATTAGATTTATTCTCAGATGATAGAAACATTTTTATTTATTAATTTATTTAAATTTAGAATATCTAGAATATTTCATTGAATAGGAGTCCATAGAAACAAAGGAGAGTATAAAATTTTAATCTTCATAATTTTTACAGAAATAAATTTATTAATTGAAGCAAACTAAAACATTATTATTTACGCCATTTAAATACTGTTGAACATAAAATTAAAACTGAATTTCATGATGAAACAACGATTTTTTTATTGGATAATTCTTCGAAATGCGGCATAAATTATAAAAAATATTCTCTAGAGCATATAAGACTTCACTTTAAATGATTTTGATTTCTGTACTCATATTTAAAAAATTTATTTTTCATAAAAAAATAACTTTTGTATAAATTGAAGGTCATTCACTTCCGCTTCTTTTGTTGAAATTTACGTAACACATAACATAAATTTACATTCAATGAACAGAAAGACGTAAGATTTCTGTAATAATATAAATTATATGACTATTATAATTTGAAACTTAAAAATATTTTGCCTAAGAAGCTATCCGGAGAACAGGTTACATATGATGTTTAATTAAAAATTTTAACAAGCATTAATCCTGGCGAGCCAGCTGGCCACTAAAGGCGACTTGTTTTAATTAAAACATGGAACGCTTTTGTTATACGAAAGAAAAGTATTCTTTTATTCTAGATTTTTTAAAAACTTTTTTCTCTTGCTCACTTTGTGAATCAGGAAAATTTGCACTCACCAATATTGGGTTGAAAAAATCCGATAGGGTAAGTATCCCTCTGGATAAATACTTTACAAGTACACATTTACCTGTAAAGGAAAATAAAATGCACATATGAAACATTTTTAAACGATAAATATTATTCGATGAATTATGAATTATTAAAATGGAGGTGGCTTTTGTTGTTAATTTTAATTTATATTGTGAAAGAATATTAAAAATCAAGTCTGTAGAAAATTTTCTTAAAATGTATAGAGCGCTATTTCTTCTGAGTCCGACAAACGTACTTTATAAACCCTTGCTTCATATTAATAACATTGCTCTTAGAATGATCCAATGAATTTGGCGATTTTTTTAGATGTGATACCATGGCTTTTGGCTATCAGCTCATTTGGTCACCAATTTTATTTAGAAGCGCATTAGCCGTCAAGTAGATAGTAAGCAAATTTATAATCGAAAAAAATTGTTTTGTAATTCTTCTATAAAAGAATTTCGCTTTGCTAGATTATTTAATGTAATAAAATAATAAATATTATTTTAATAAACAAGATAAATTTTAATATAGGAAAAATAATTTGTATAACAGAAATCAATTAATAAAATGCACAAAAGAAAACTTCAATGTCTATATCCTTTAGTTATGGAATTACACTGAGCGAACCAATTTGACAACTTTGGTTTCATTGTGAAATTGTGATATTGCTCTAAATGCCATCCATATATTGAAATCTATTTTCTAAATAAAATAATGAATATTTTATCCTTTTTTTTCATTTTTACATGATTTTTATCATAACCAATAAGAAAAGAAAATCATTTTCAAAAAGTAATCTTGAATGAAAACGGTTTCATCTTTCTTCAAAATTCAGTTACATTTTTTCATTTTTTTTCATTCAACAATAATAAAAAACTTATAAACAGATGTATGTGGAATTCCATGCTGCTGTAATTCAATTTCAAATTCAATTGTTAAATAAGGATGTCAAATCCTAAATAAACAAATAAAAGAACGTTAGTTAATTATGGGAAGTTTAATTGAAGTACAATCTATAGGTATGTTTTCAGCTTAGGGTATAATTGAATCAGAAGGAATTTTAATGCAGTTGCATATTGTTTAATATTTGCATTAATTTACTCATTCCCATTATAGAATCCAATACCACAAGTCGGCAGGTGTAGTCCGTGAATCAATAGAGATCCATAAAAGTAATGGGATTCTGAAACAGTACTAATATAATGTCCATTAAACATTAAAATAAGAAATAAGAGATCCATGAAAAGCTTTTTTATATTATATATTATAACAGTAGAAGATTATCTAAATATAAACATGTTAAACAAAACACGATTTTATATATATATTTTTTTTATCTTTGTTAGACATCAGCTCTCTTCAATGCCTTATACATTTTGACTTATTTACAAACCGTGTACAAATGCCGTATGCACAAAATCAGTTGTTATTGATATCTATATTTCCATTTTTTTCTATCCATTATATTCATATTTTAGAATTTTATCTGTTTAAATATTGACAACGCAGCTAATATGAGATAAATCAAATGTTTGCGCAAGAAAATGATAACGGAAAACAACGACTGAATAACTGAACATATTTTTTTTTATTCGAAAGACCGAATTCCATTCAAATACACTGCAGAACAACTTCTTTATTAACAAGGCTTGCTCCAATTTATTATTTTTTTTCCCTCTTCTGTTTAGCTAGGTCATTATATTAATGTCGTTTATTTGTTGCTTCAGTTGAACGGAAGTCCACTCTGTTGATTGAATACACCTGTTAAAAGTGTCAGTTTTCGTTTTAGTCGACATTAGCAGAGGAATCAAATACGTCTGAAATGCAGAAAGAATTTGTGCATAAGATGTCTGCATTCGAGTCTCCTGCAGAAGACAAAAACCACCTGCGCGGAAAAACAAGCTGTCCTCTAATGACAACAAATATTGCTTTCATTTGAATGGGCGCCATGAAAGCTTTTTATACGATGCTATTCTTTTTTCTAATCTCTTTTGTTTTATAGTACAGAATTAGAAAAGAAGGACAAAGAAGGAAAGACACAAATGAAATAAAGCAGATTTTCAAAAAAAACACACACCCCCCACTTTTTTTTGGTTTGGTTATTTTGAAAAATAAATTTTTTTTTTTAATAGTAGAGTCAATTTATATTCAAATAAAATTAATTTTAGAATTGCATAGTGCAATTTGAACTAGCAGTTTGTGGTAAGTATTATGTCACAGAACATCCTAACACAAAGTACAATGAGATTCTAGATGATGTGCGTGATAACATTTATTAAAAAATTGTGTCGTAATTTCTTTTAAACGGAAAAAGTAAATAAACGGAATTATTATTTAAATAATAGGTTTATTTGATTTCAGTTTTTTATAAATAGATCACGCTAAAATCAAAATTGCCCTTTATAAATATTTATTTATTTATTATATATTGACAGAAAAATTGAAGTTGAAATGAGAGATATTGATTAATCTCATATCTCAGTATATTAAGTAACGCTATATTATATAATATGAATAACTGAGTTTTAATTTTAAAGGGATTATAAACTATTTCATTTTTAAAATATTTCTTAAATAAAAAAAATGATATGTTAGATTTAAATCTTTCAAAAGAAAAAAAAAACATTATTTCATTATGGCTTATTCCATTATAATTTAGTTTAATTATATCGTTCAAATATGAAGCAACAAGAGATTTATTTTGGAACAAATTTCTTAATTTCGGGACGTTTTCATATGATGAAGATGACGTCTCAGTTAGCCATTCTCTCACTCAAAACATCCGTTCTGATTAACAAAAGACGTTTAATCTTCAAAAGTAAATAAGTAGATTTAACGTGCATCAAGTTCATGTCCAAGGCCGATTTGCTAATGAACTTAATAAAAAATTCAATTTAAAATAGCTATTTTCCAAATTTTAGTGCAAAATTATTAAAGAAAATCAATCTTTTAAAAGTGTTTGGATAACAATTGTAAAATTGATGGGGGGTGGGAGGGGGTAGAATGTATTTTGAGTACCTTCATACCTTTAATATTTTTCTTCAAGAAATTTAATTTTAAAAATTAAACATTTTTCCTTAAACATTTTAATGGAAATGAAGCAATTTTATTGAAAATAATTGCATATAAATATCTTAAAAAACTGCCTCACTTTAAAAAAAATAATAATGTTTGAGAAGTTCGACAGAATTTAAGCAAAATAACAATAGAAATAGTTAAGATATACTGATATTATATATAAATATAAAAAACATTGTTAATAAAAGATATTTATATCTTATTCATTTATATTTTTTATAATTTTTTTTATATTTATGGATTTTTTGTTTTGTTTTTAAAGCAATGAAAGTGAAATGGAAATATTTACACATAAATAAATATATTGAGATTCTTTCATTAAAAAATATTTATTTTTTTATAAGTTTGCATTTTTCTATTGAAAACCTATAACAAAGACATAGGCATCTTTTTTAATTATAAAAATAAAGAGTCATAGGAAATCTAACCAATTATCGAAAACAGGATTCAATGCAAATGATTCTTAGAAACATATTTCACAGTTTGTGTTTTGTGTCATTAAATTGCTTTTAATTGTTGAATTCCTCAAGATTTAATAATTATGCTTACTCACCCCATTAAAGCTGAAACCGATAGTTTCAAAAGTAAACAACTGTTAATAATATACCAAGATACGAAAAAGCTATTTGTAAAAAAAAAAACTGTCATTAGTTTGTTCTCTTGTACCATCGTGTGTGTTCTCCGAGAAACCATTCAATCAATCTATCAGATGACTCACAAAAGAGCCATTTTCGGTCGACACGTCTCCATCGATTTTTTTTCCGAAAGCTTTCTTTGGACACACGACGACGCGTGGACTTCTGGTCTATTTCACCACATGGTCGCGTGGCACATTATCTAGATTACACAAACCGATAGCTCGCACCCATTAAAAGGAGAAGATAACGTCAAGACGAACTTCAACATTTTCTGGACGACGAGCAAACATCGAACATACGGCGGCACTTAATCTTGAGTGTCTGCTGCTCCAGAAAAGATGTGTTTATTGAAACTTCAAAAGCAGCTGTTTTCATTAGTAATAATGCAGCTGATTCTGATCCGAATTCAGGTTCTTAATTCTAATCTAAAAAAATAATAACAGTAGAAATGATATATGTTTCTTTCACGCTGTATACGACAGGTGTGACTGAAAATGTTGATGAGTTTACTTCCAAAATCGCTCTACCAGCTTGATTGTTAAAGAAATTCATCTGTTGTATCCGTAATTTTACTCTAATGTTTTTAAAACCCAAAAAGGAAATATTTAATATATAAAACTATATAATTATTTTACGATTTATTATTGAAAAACATGGATTTAAAAAAATTAAAGTATGATCAACCCCATAGGCAGATAAATTATAGCAATATAATGCTTCAGTTTTGTTTCGCCCGACTTGGTTGCATAAGTCGATCTTTTCTTTCCATAATGATTTTTACGTCACGCAATTTAAAGAAAGAATGCCAGCCTAAAAACATTGACGTATTATCAGAAACGAAAGAGAAAATTTTTCTTTAAAGTTTATGTCTAAAAGAAACTTTTTCTTCTTCTTTTTTTTTTAATCGTAATGTTAGTATTACCAAGAAAAAAAATCAGAGGGAAAGATGTGATAAAAAAATAAAATTGGCTTGAATTTCACAATAAGAATCAAAAGTATCCTTAAAAATTATATTTATAATTAATCTTGGAAATTTATAAAATTTTAAAAAATGTATGGGAAGTATATCAATGTTACTAAAAGGCTAATTATTTGAATTTTAGTACTGAAATTGGTTTTGGAGTTAAAAAAAAAAAAAAAAACTACTCACATTATGAAGAAAAAGATTTACTTCCGACTAATTTCCAATCCAAATTTTGAAAAAAGGAAATATTTACTAAGTAGTACATTCCGTACTTGGTATTTCAATGGTTCCAATAGAAAATAATGACATTTGTATCACACAGTTTATTAAAAACATGCCAGCCTAAAAACATTATCATGTTAAATACCATTAGAGATGTAAATTTACTTATAATAATATTAAGTAATTTAAATGTAATGTTACATCGATATAAAGGAATGCACATGTATACAGTGTTCAGTGGCACCAGAGGTATAATATAAATCTTTCGTTATCATTCGTATTCATTTGTCAGCAAATGTAAAAAGGACTAGAAAATAAAATATTTTTTGTCCAAGTCTTGGTAATTACCTCTTAAATACAGTTATGTTGTATTTCCATCGTGTCCTTTAAGACTAGGATCCGAGCATAGATAATCAACTTACTTCCAAGCTCTAGTAGGTCTTAGGTTCCCTAGCAAATTAAAATGCGTTTCTTTTCCCTTTCTTGGAGATCAATATTTAGAAAATTATTGGATGTGTAATTCATTTAAAAAAAGATTTAGTAAAAAATTTGTGCTGTTCAAAGACCCATTGATTCTTGCCGATTCAATTTATTAAAAAAAAAGATATTAAGCAATGCTAAAGTAATATCCACTGTTAACTCAAAATTTTAAAACTCACCAGTTTCGCAGCTGCAACAATTAAGAAATGTACTATTTTAAGAAATAAAAATTAAGTTAGTGTTTAAAAATTATTATTTTCCTAGTTTATAGCATCTCAAAATATACTGCTATTAATATAATACTGAAAAAAATTAAATATTGGTTTATACATTTTATATTGCATTTATAGAATGTTGTGTAATAAAAATGGAAAAAAAATGGAGTGTCAAAATGTTATGAACCTCTCATTGATTTAAGCAATTAACCGAAGTAAACGTTTTTCGTAATCATTAATTTATTTTTGTTATTATTAATTCATTTCTTACTAATCATTATTTTTGTGTTTCATTAATTTTACTACTTTTCACAAATATTTGCAAATAAAATAATTAAATTTTTGCATAACTAAGTTTTTGTCAATTTTTAAATCATTTAAGACATTTACTATTTGTACATATTCCATCATGTTTCAACTTCTGTTATAAAAAAAAAAAATTATACATTTATTACAGTTTTGCACTTACTGAAACTGAGAAGAAACGTCGCATCAAATAAATCAAACGAAGCAAAAAAGATCTTTTGAGATCTGAATGCTGATGTTTCATGTAAATGATTATCTAAACATCAACAGAAACACTATGCATCAAAAATATCTTTTCATTTAGAAGCGAGCAAAAAGCAGCATTGCTGGAATGTATCAAATGACACTTCTCCACGGAAAAAAAAAAGAGAGAAAAAAAGAACCAACTTGTCGCGCGTGCCTAATTAAAATATAAAGAAAGAACTCATCTTATCAGCACTATAATGAGTCTCCTTACATGCGGAATTTCTCCAGGGTGATAAGCAGCAGTGTAGCATTTAATTAACTATTTTAAAGAACGATGATTTTTTTTTGGATAGAAGAGACAGCTAATTAGATACGAGATTGTCTCTGAAAATGTGGTACATTTGGCAGTGGGTCCGCTTTCCATTGATGTTTTTTCCTTCTTAATGCCAACCAGCATCGCAGCGTTTTGTCATCAAGTTTCTCCAATTATCACTATAGGAGGTCACATTTTGTAAATGGTCATTAATACTTTGTATGAAAAGAACACGTGATGATAGTTTGGCACACGATAGTGATAATGAAGATGGATATCATATGTAGGGATATCCATCCAGTTCTGTATCTGGTAATCGAATGCGAATTAGTCGGCAAGCTTTTGAGGATTGATACTCAATAAAATGCCTACTAGTGTGGAAGCATGTGGTCTATCTGTTCGATACTTAGGCATAAAAGATCTCTTATTCATAGATCATTTTTCTTTATTTCCAACCAACAGGAAATATATAGTTTCTGTAAAACTCCCCCCCCCCCCAAGAACACGTGTGTTCTATTTGATTGAACACACGTGCCCAACTGGAGGGTTTAAAAATTTCGATAAGCATGTCCTTGGGTATAGCGCTTAATTTTTTTGCCTGAAGCCGGATGGTAGTAATTTTTTTCAACTTAGTAAAACAGGTTCATGAATGCAATTCACAAAACATCATATACTTTTGACAGATTTATAAACAACCCAAATACACAAATGTCTATCGAATTAAGCTAATGGCCCATCAAAGTAATAAAAATTGACAGTTAACTGCGGAGAAAGTTGTTTAAATAAGGAAATTGTTACCGCTTATTCCAAAATAATACCTATTTATTAATCTATTTGAAACATATACTTTTTTTGGTGTTATTCATTCGATACGGTCTTAGCTACGACAAGCTATAAACATGAAGTATTTCTGGAATTTTTTTTCGGAAATGATTAACCTAAATAGTTAATTAAGTCAGTCACCATTAGTAAGACACGTGCAACATAAATCCATTAAAGTTCTTCTTCCCACATAAATAATTAAAATATTATTTCTCTATTAATAACAGTTCATAATAAATAAATAAATATACCGAATTTCATAACGTTAGAACGTTATGCACTCGTCCAAACTAGTTCAATTAAATTTAATCTTTCCTTTAAACTTATAAATTATAATTGCCGTTCCAAATTATAATGTGGAGGTGTTCGTGACCATTTTGTCACACCGCGGAACTCCAAAACACCATGACGTTGTCGTTGTCATTCAATACATGCTTTATCGCTTCTGCGTGGTAATTATTAATTTAAGGATTAAAATAATTTTATAAAACTTTCCAAAATTATGTGCTGTGTTTTATGCACCTCAAATGAAGAACTATATTTAATTCCATTGTATTCAAACTGTTTCACCAAATATTCTTCAAGAATTGAAGTAAAGAATAAATAATTTAAAACCAGTTTCGTATATGTTGGCCAATATTTGCTAATTCTTCTCAGTTTTAAAGATAAAAACTCAAACGTAAAACAACGTAATTAGGGATTCTTTAGATTTTGATTGACACACGCAGGTAAATTTTGAGAATGAGGAGAATGTCATCCATGAAGGCAAGAAACATATTTTATTCGTAAATGTTCTATGTTTCTGAAGATTTTCTTTATTTGATTTCTTAGTGGATTGAATTTGATATTGCAGTTCATGTCAATAATATATTAAAAATATAGCAATCTTCTTTCAACTTCTTCAAATTCTTTTCAAAATAAAATGATTGTATTATTGATTTCATCAATAACATTTTCATTTGTGTTAATACCATATTTTAGAACAAGAAGATAAATTATTAAGTAGAATAATATTACAGTATTCGCTTAGGGAAATGTACTTCAATCATTTTACTGTACTCAATAAAGTTATATTTGTCTAAATTTTGAAACAGGTGTGTAATATAATTCTTAGTCCTCGTCGCTATATTTTATTTCAAAAAGTGAAAAAAAAAAATTGTTTGTATTTTTGACTGGATCGCTTAAAATTTACAGGGAAAACGTTTATATTTCAGTGCCTTTTCCCATAAGTCCTTTATTATGTCACACATCAAAACTCTTGTAACCTTTAATCTAGTGGGTTCCGAATCAGTAGATTATTATTAATAATCAGAATTATTCACACTGACGCTGATATGACTAACTGTCAGTTATTATTGCTTTATTTTATAAAAACGAAAATTCCAAAACTTATCATTCGAGGGATTATCTCTTTTCCAAATACAAAGAGTTCAGCTACCCCAAATACTGCTGCGATACCGAGTCCCACCATTTCTGATTCGATATCACTCTCATTTTCCACTCTTAACCTAACTAAAAAATAGAACATTTCCCGAAATATTTCGATAGCAGATGCAAAGGACGACGACACATTCGAATAAATATCAGGTGCTGTATGTTTCTAGATTTTCCACCGATTCAAGCCATGGGTGTCTGCTTCTCTCTCACCTGGCTTTAGCAGCTGTCTTGGGTCTCAGGTCTATCCGAAAGGTGATACCAAGGTGCGCAGTACAAAGTTCCAAGTCCCTCCTAATACAAACCCTGAATAATGTTTGTCTTAGATATTTTTTACTCATTTGTTTTAAAATATATTTATTTTAATGCATGTTTATGCATATTTATTATTATATACATATATACTGCGTCATCTCGATACAGCATTACATTTAAATGCTAATCTTCCATTTTGTGTTTACTTAATATTATTTTGAGTAAGTATGAATCTTTGACTGTACTTAACATGAGCTTTTAGGTTGTCTTTTTGTAAATTTTGGTAATTTAACGCAGATATCAGATTTCATTGAAAGATTAATATCTCACACACACACATGTCTTATAATTTTAAACAAGAAATTCTTGCATATATATATAAATTTATGTCGTGTACCTTGGAAATGGCTCTAACGATTTTGGATCAAATTTCATATTCTGTTAAGTTTAAGTTTATACATATAGGTGTCTTACCTGAAGAAACTCGATTTTATACAAATTTTTTTTCTTTAACTAAATATTAGCATAGGATAGGCTTTTGTTTATGATTTTATAAAATAAGTAAGCAAATAAATAAAAAAATTAAGAAATACCTGTCGAGTGATGCTTGGTCTTCCAGGTACTACATGCATAAACAGGGTGTCCCTTAATTCATCGGTCAAATTTTAAGGGTAGATAAATTACATAAAAAGAAGCTTTTTTTTTTTTTTTTTTGTATAGCATTATGGGGTCGCAAATGAAAAATGCCAGTGGAACAAATAAGTAAATAAAAGCAAATGGGAAGAATGCAGTGCCTATGAGACTCGAAGGGTCTCTGACGATCCTCGTCAGAGACCTGAAGGCAGTAGTATTACTTACTGCTACAAGTATTCGAAATCTCTTGGAAAGAGTACTCCAATGACTTGTTAAATGCTACGAAGCCTGCATTGATGTCAGCAGTGGCACAGTTTTTGTCTTTATTATAATCTTATGTAAGTAAAGAATTTTCTTTTCATTTTCTCTGTATTTTTTTTTCTGCCAAAATTTTTAATTTCTGACCTCACACTGCTATACAAAAAATGTTTCTTTAGCTATTTTTTACCTACCCTTAACTTTGTATATATATATATATAAAATATATAAAATGTAAACATATAATTTTTAAATCAGAAGACAGTTTCCAAGAGAGTGAAGACACTTTGCATTTTTAAATTCGCTTTAATCCATCCCGGGAAGGCATAATTTATTTGCAAGAGGCGCGGACAAAGCACTTCCGCTCACAGCAACAGATAAAGCAAGAGAAGACAGAAATAAATTATCCCTGGTCTTATATTAACATGACATGTCGATAGGGAAAATATTTTTTCACAGTGCTAATACACTATTAAGATTCTAATAGGGATTTCTGACACATGTCAATTCTGATAAGGGAGGCACAGGGATTTTTTAAAAAGAATTTGTATAGATCAGGAATTTTTATGCTTTCACTCGGAGCGTGGGAACCGCTGACTAAAGCATTTTACAACGCTTCTCTTGAATTAATTAAACAGAAAAAGTGGAATGGGATCAGGTAATAAGAGAATATTTTAGAATGACTTTGATATATGGGTTAAATTAAGACAAAACTTTAGAAAATAACCAGGGTGTTGAAATTAGATTTTAAAATATCATATCAAGGATGTTCACATTGAAATTTACTGACGAAAGTGGTTTATTAAGAATTTTATAACGATGTATCGAAATAACCATAAAACCATAAACCAAATCATAATAGTTCTTATATAAATATTATGATTTTTTACATTTGTTTGATTGTTATATTTGTTAGATTAATGTATGCAAAAAGATGAATAAATTTCCAATTATTTATTTAGTTGGAAAAGAATGTATAATCTTGATGACATAAATTAAACATCATAAAATGCATATGTTGGAATATCCTTATACATTCGCATCTGTTAAGCATTTGTGAACTGATCGGGTATGTTAAAAGATTGCTTTAAAGGGGAAAATATTCACATGAACGCATGTGGTTTATCTACTTCATGCCGATATTTTAGATGGAGAAAATCTATGCTTCATGTCTCCATTGCTGCTATTTTTTTTTTCTTTCGTTTCCTTTTTTATTTTCTCTTTTTTTTTTTTCATGTAGATAAGAAGCGTTTTGACATAAAAAAAATATTTGAGCTAATGATGATAGTTTGGTGAATGCCGTTTATGTAGGAAAAAACATGAATATCTTGTTTCGTTTGTTTACCCTCATCCAATTAGTAGCTTTCAATAATTTTATTTCCACTTCAGTTGTATTGCAATGCAATGAATGAATATATTCTTTCAGTAATATGATTCATTCAAAATATTCATATTTATTAAATCCCCACACTAACACATTTTCTGTTAAATAAAATAATGAAACGTAATATGGTATGTATTAGTAATTAATCGCTGTAATGAACAAGATAATCAAATGAGGAAAAAGGGTGGTTATAAATTAAGAAATAGAATTAATAAAAATTAAAAATTTCCATTAAAAAGTATCAATTTTTTTCTACGGCTTTTTATTCTATAAAATCTCAATTTAAATATTTTAATTAATCATTCAGTAAATGAATAAAAAAAACCCCTTATGAATGTTAGTTTAATTTTTTATATTTCATATAAATGACTGTTTCACATTAATAAAAACCTTAAACCATAAAAAAAGAGTGTACTTATTTATTACTAAGAAGCAAACAAAAAAAATACTCAAATGTATAAGAAATATTATTTTTAATTAAAATAAATAAATTAATTAAATATCAATTTGTCAAGTCTGGTTTACTAAAAGATTTTTAAAACATAGGAGAATATTTAATTGGCATTGTACGGAGTCTTTACATTTATACATTTTTTCCAGTTTCATAAGCTGATAAGTAGTCCTTAATTAATCAATTTTGAATAAGAAACTGTTCATTATGAACGATCTTTAAGAATGACAGTTTTTTCAAAGACAGAAATAGCTAAGTAAGTATGAAATTATCACAGGACATTTATCATATGTGTTTGACAATAGTCTTTTTTTTTTCTTTAATGCTTTTCCTCTAAATTCTATCAAGCACAGCAATTTTTTGTTATCATATTTCACCAATTATCACTACAGGGATCACTCTTCGTAAATAATCATCAATGATTTCAAGAAAAAAAATGACATGTTGATATTTTTGTGGCACACGAAACTGGTGAAGAAGATGGTTTCAAATGATTTCCTGTAAAATACAAATCTGTGTAGATCCAGGCGGTCTTTCTGCTTGGTGCCAATAATTTAGTAATAGACCTATTCGCTACGCATCGATTTTAATAAACAGGAAGTATTTAAGTGTCAAAAAATCCCACCTTTCTCAAGTGAGCTCTTTGATTGATGTTGATAATTTAGATAAGGAAGATCTTTGAATATTTTGATCCCTTTGATAATTGAAGTCGAAAGGAACGATTCCCCCCCCCCCCTTTTTTTTTTACTCCTGTGCGAAATTCTATTGGAGTAAAATCGATAAATCTTATCTTTCTATTCAAAGGGGGGAAAAAAATAATTTTTTAAAAATTACAAATTGATATACTTTTTTTTTCTTACATGAACGTAGAAGCAATATAAAAGAAAATTTAATTAAAATAAATACAAAAAAATATTTTTAAAAAATGTACTGCTCAGACGTTGGAAAATAACTGGTAAATATTTAAGATCCAATATCTCTTTGAAAACTATGTATAAAGAATCCGCTTTTTGTCCATTATTCATTTGTAAATTTAAGAGGAAAAGCAATTTGAAGACGGAAAAAAATGCTTCAGAAGTTTTTCAGTGGTGCATCTAATTACTTGTAACTGAAAATCTTCAATTTTTCAGATTCAAATGACTTTGTGAAACTGATAACATGATATTGTTATAAAAAAATGTTTTTAAATCCAGTTTTAGAGAAAGAATACAATTTCTGACTATATATTTGAGAATTATTTAAAGAATTTAAAAATATAAAAATTCTATAAAAATTCAAAATAAACTTAAAAGTTATCAGGGGAACTTAGCTCATTTGGATTGGCAGAGAAC